>PQWD01011433.1:0-213233 GCA_019425675.1 Leucinodes orbonalis
CGGGCCCCGTGGGACGGGTCCCAGTGATTGATCGCCCGCGGCTACCGATGCCTATCTCATAAGTATTAGCAGGAAATCTGGTTGACTGGTTTGTTTGATTTGCATAGTTCAATGTGTATGAAACGTTGCCGGTAAACGTTTAGGTACGTGTTTAAATACTTCTTTTGCGGCTGTTTTTGCTTTTTGTACGCGTTTTCGTTTACTTTTGAAGACGGCACCGTTAAGATAAAAAAAAACACTTCTATAAAAGGTTGGCCCGATCAGCGCTTGCTCGTATCTTCAATCAGAAATGTGGTGGCAGCTTATTTTAAGAATACTATTACGCTATTCCATATACAATGACCCCTGTTATCCAGCCCGTGTCCAATCCGGCAACCGTCTATAAACCAACATGGTCTGTATTTATTATTGAATATTTTTTTGATAATATTCGCTAATGCAGCAAGTAAAGACTTGTACGCTTATTGTATTGTGCTTGACGCAAAGGGTATTGTTGTGATTCTGATTACGTACACGTACCTAGTAATGTCATCACAAACTCAGAGTCGAAACTAAAAAAACTTAACCTGTTTAATGTGTTCTTTGAATCATAATGAATTATGATGCAATATATATATATTAAATATAAAGAATCTTATCATTGGATATGTAATTTGTTGAATCAAAAGGTAAACTTTTGTAAAAAATGTTTGGACAAATATTCAATGACATTCACACAGCGCCATCTAACCCAATGTAAGCGTGAAGCTTGTATTCATCTTTTTGAGCTCACGCACACAAATGTTAGTACTGCCCTGGATGCAATACGGAACCTTGGTGTAGTAGCCGATGTCACAACCATTACAACCAATGGGTCGTCGATATATACTATAGGGGGTCTGAGGCAGTACTCCGATTAATTCGATAGTCCGACACTGCCCTGCAAAATATTTGTCGGATAAAGAATGTAGAATTGTCGTAGAGAAAGAAGCGGCGACAGCTTTATTGGATTTGTCATTTATTTCATAGGTTAATAAACTAGTTGACGGTTCACCTGATAATAAGAGATATTTTCCTGTCACCAATGGACATCGAGAACCTTGCAGTCCTTAAACAATTTGAGGATAAAGGAAATCAAGACAGGGGGAATGAATGTTGGCCAGGTTAGATTCAGTCGGTGAAACACAATACGAAGTGTTGTTATCTGGGAGACCGTGTCATCTCTCTGTATATTTGCCGAAACACGGCTCTCATATATTTAAATGCTATCCAATGTCACGCTGTATGTAACAGTTTGCTGAAATGAAGTCAGGTGTTACAGCGTTTTGGAGACATTGCAGTCTTCTTGCTGTCGCATATTTCCTAATCTTATTAAACTAAACTAGGTGTCAGAGTTCTGATCCATACTGCCTTTGAGATTTATGTTATATGTAACTGTAAAAGCGATAAAGGGCCGCGCTATAAACGTGCCAGTGCACGTCCAGATAATGGAGTCATCATGCATCAATCAGGTAATTCAAACTGCAATATACTAAGCAAACTGTTCTAAATCGCACAAAAAAGTTTTAGTAGAGACGTGTCTTACTGGAGGACTTAAGAACTTAATTACCCCCAGATGAATTGAACCACTTAAGCAGTAAGTAACTTAAAAACATTTCAATCAATCGCATGAACGAAAGTAGAAAGACATGAAGATAGTGAAGTAACAATAATCGGATAGCAAAAAAAGCACTTTTAATACTTCGTTTACCGGATACGGTCATAACGACCGATTAACACCTCTGTTACTTACAAACTGGAGTTCCAACACACATATATCAAATGATTACAAACCGAGCCTACCGGTCAGCGTAGCGGGGGTGCATGAGCCAAGCGAGATTGCTAATATGTTCTCCCACCATTTTAGAGTGGACTCTCTCTTGGGAAGGGTGCAGCGGGAGTTCGATGCGGGTCAGGGGAGTGAACGTATTATCTATTATACCACTGAACAAGTTAGTGCGGTAATTAAAGCCATAGTAAGGGGTAAATCCCCAGGCCACGACTGCCTTAGCATCGAGCACCTGCAGCACGCCGGGGAACACATGTCTAGAGTGCTTTCTATGTTTTTTAACCTGTGTTTGGGACACTCTTACCTGCCTGAGAATTTGACGCGTACTATAGTTGTACCAATAATCAAAAATAAAACTGGTGATGCGTCTGATGTTAACAACTATAGGCCGATATCTCTGGCTACAGTGGTCGCAAAGGTATTGGATAGGCTGCTTGGTCAGCACTTGGATAAACACGTCTCGTTAAATGATGCGCAGTTCGGCTTCAGACCTGGGCTATCCACTGAGAGTGCTGTCTTGTGCCTCAAGCAGACTGTCCAGTATTATACAAGTAGGGGTACGCCGGTATACGCTTGTTACCTCGATTTGTCGAAAGCATTCGAACTTGTATCATATGATATTCTATGGGATAAGCTAAGAAATGAAACAAGCGTACCTAGAGATATTATACTGTTGTTTATGCATTGGTATAATAACCAAATGAACTTTGTAAGATGGGCTGGCACTCTCTCGGAGGGTTATGTGTTGCAATGTGGGGTCAGGCAGGGGGTGTAACCTCTCCACGCTTTTTGTTTATATGTGAACCGGTTGATTGAGGAGCTCAGCAGCACAGGTGTTGGTTGTCATATCGATGGGGTGTGCCTTAATAACATCAGCTACGCCGACGACATGGTGTTGCTGAGCCCTTCGATAGGTGCCATGCGAAGGCTTTTAAAAATTTGTGAGTCCTACGCGGTGGCTCATGGGCTCAGGTACAATGTAAGTAAAAGCGAAATAATGATATTTAGGCCGGACAATAATAGATATACATTTGTTCCTAGTTTTTCTTTGGATGGTTCGGCTTTAAAACAAGTAAAACAATTTAAGTACTTGGGTCATTGGGTCACTGAGGATCTTAAGGATAATGTGGATATAGAGAGGGAGCGCAGGGCGCTGTCTGTCCGATGCAACATGTTGGCCCGCAGGTTTGCACGGTGTACGAGGATTGTTAAAATAGCGCTTTTTAAAGCTTATTGTCAGTCCTTGTATACGTGTAGCCTGTGGGTTAGTTACACGCAGCGGGCATACAGCGATCTGCGCGTTCAGTATAAAACGCGTTCCGGGTGATAGTGGGACTGCCGCGTTACTGCAGCGCGGCAGGCATGTTTGCGGAGGCCGGCGTCGACGGCTTTGCCGCTATAATTCGCAAGCGGAGCGCCTCTCTCCTCCGGCGCTTGCGCGACAGTCCCAACACCATCTTGCGCACGCTGGCGGATCGATGGGACTCCCCAATGTTGGCCCGGTGGTTTCGTTTACACACGATTCCAGGGCCGACTTAGTTTTCGCTCTCTTTTTTAACCAAAAATAATATATACTAACAATAGTTCATAAGTTTTTATTTTATCTATGTACTAACAAATATGGATGTATTCGCAAGATAAATCTGAAATAAATAAATTATTATTATTATTATTATTATTACAATACCGTAACAGCAATTGTCGAGTTGACATCCAATGAAAAGGGTGGGAGAATCGGAACAGTTTACGGAAACAAATAAGACGAAATTGTTTTGAAGCTGCGAGAAGTTTAAAAGAAAAGCTCTCTGTCGTTGGCGCCCGGTAATTTTCTCTTTGATGCCACTCTCAGAAGCAGGTACATTGAACAAAGGTGTTGAGCGCCATATTTGATAAAGTCACAAATGTAATTTACGATTGTTGGCGTTATTTTGTCTCGTCACCAATCAGTGAGCGCCGATCTATAGGATTTGCTGGGGTTTATCGCGATGAAGGAACACGACGGAAAATCGGCTTTAGTTTTTGTTGAAGGTATTGTATTGATATCTAGTCGATTTTTGGTCTCGTGATTTTAATAAAGTTTAATAGTATGTCTTTACTCTTTACACATATACACAACATATGAATTTAAGCGTTTTTTTTAAATCCTTTCCCTACGTCCGTTAATTATAATGATTATATTCTCTTATTTCATATAATATCTTTTAATTTATTTTAACATTAATAAGAGACGTAAATGTATTAAAAATTATTTTTTTAACGCACACGTGTCCAATGATGACCTCCATCTAAAGGGGATGTTCTTGGAGGAAGGGGGGGGGGTAGATGTATGTCGACTGGTAGGGTTCGGTACGTGTAAAAATCTCTAGAGGCGGTCTTCGTTCATCGGTGGACACATTAAGCTTTAGTGATGATGATGATGAATAGTTTTATTAAGAAATATATTTATTACAGATGATAGTGCGCGTGTGGTGCGAAAGCGGGGCTGGTTGGGCACCTACATATGTGCCGGTGACTCCGCAGACCAGCTGCCGAGATGTTCTCGAGTGCTGCCGCGAGCCCGGAGACGAACCATGCTTGCTATTGAGCGTGCAGCCTCAGCACGGAGGTACGTGATCAAAATCAAATAAAAAAAAACTTTATTCAAAATAAGTCCATAAAATCACTAATGATACAATTGAAGATCTATACTTAAGACAAAGACAGATCAAGATCATGTCAGCTTTTTTTGTTTTTACCGATGTCTGCTTATGGTATTCAAACAATTATGTAAAAGGTATGGATTCGTGATATGCTCACAAAACAATCGAAAAAAGTGTTCCGAATGCAGTGACAGCACACATACACATATATCGAATGAGCGTACAATTACCTAAATAAAAGAGTACAAATTGTACTCTCTTCGGCGATTCGTTTTTAAGGCACGGATGGCGTATCTACCTTTATATATACAGAATATCATTGATTCGAAAGGATTTAAAAAGATTTTACACTTACTTTCTAGGATTGCTTAGAGAGTAAGATATGTTTGGGTGGGACTATATATATAGTCTATCGGACTATATAGTTATGTGTAGGAAAGAAAAACATTGAAAAAAGGCCTACAAGTCCTTTTTATGGTGCAATCTTTTTTACCGCATTTTTACAACCATGGCAAGATTATATTGCATATTTAAAAATCAAATAGGTATATTTCAAATGTTATCTGAAAGGTTCACTCGTCAAATGAATTCACTAGCAACTAAACCTCTCATCTCGTGTCGCAGTTTCCGCGTCAATTCAGAATTATGACAGTCATGTCTTATTCATGAGTATTATGTTTGTGTATGTAAATACATACGAGTTTAAACTGCTTGTTAAGATAAATGGCCCGGTTCTTACTGTTTTAAGCGCTTTAATGGTTTGGATTTTGGCATGCAGCAGCTGTGGGATGCGTTAATGAAGTAAATATACAAACAAGTTAATAATAAATGGGATACACGTCTGTATGGTATTTATTATTTTTGTATTAGAAGACCGACACAGCTCACAGGATTAGTAAGTTGAAGTGGCAATGGGTTCTCGAGTGGTGTCCGCGTAACGGAAACGAAGCGTAGGCAGACCCCCAACCTGTATGTAGATGTACTAATGACAACTGCTGGGGCCGCGACGAAATCGTTACTAGAGGTCTTCGTTTAGCAGTGGACACATTAAGCTTTAGTGATAATAATGACGCCTGTATTATTATTTAAAAAATCTTATTGTGTATGTTAAAATGAGGGATACCTTTGTTCAGCAGTGAAGTGCGATTTGATTTAACTCTTTACGACCCAGGCAGGGAACACAATTATAAAACGAATGATATCTGTTCAAAATCAGATCAGAACTCTTTACTATATATGTATGGTAGTAAAAAGTAACTTTCGGTCATATTCAGATTTTCCTTTGTTAATTAATTATTCCAGAATAATATGACATTATGCTTATTTAGACTCGTAGCGAATTGCGGTCGTGGATAACTATGAAGATTGCTTGTTAAAATCAAATTTTCTTATAAATCGTGTATTGACGGTTATGGTCTGGCCAAGTTAATAACAATTGTCTGTGCTGGATTTCAAAATTGCCATACTAAATTGATCGTAAAGATTGTTCGGCGAACCAGTAATGGTTTTGTGGTAACTGCCCCGATTTCGCGAAATAAAAATGACATTTATGATCGAACCAATAAAGCAATTGGAATATACATTCTATATATACAGGAGTTTACATATAGTATAAGATGGATCATTAAATAAGGTTTTTTGTAGGACGATACCTAATACAGCTATCAACATTAAAGTGTTGGAGAGCCATGCTTCGGACAACTGGCGTTAAAACGAATGTGTAAAGTGAATGTATAAAACCAATAAATCCTTCTCTCAATCCCTTTTTTAAAACTCGACATGTATGTATGTGTTTCATAAAATAAATCTTCTGTTGGGCTATAGCCTCCCAGAATGACTATTATTCAGGTTTTGGACCGTACCCTGCTTTGCTGAACCAGTATGTATTGGCGTGATCTCACTGGCTACACATCTAAGATGGACCATTAGCTGGTGGTTAGTTCGTTTGTTTGGGTCCCAAAAGTAATTAGTTCCAACGCCTTCAATCCCACTTGAAGGCTCCACTTATTTAGCGGGGGTAACGCCTGTTACCTACGTCTCACATGATTGCAAGAAATAACGGTAAGGTTAAGGAATTGCTTGAGTACAGGATGAATACAAAACTATGACGAACGTTTTATTTTTAAGTTGCCATTACATCTATCATGGAGAACATAAGGTTTTATGCCATTATATTTTATAAGTTTACATTGATCGGCTATATAATGTGACTCACATTATTAAGATATGGTTTATATGATGTTGTGTCTTTATTTAAATACTAAATCTGTCCGAAGACATAGAAACGCCAATATTGCACATTTGACAAAAGCTCACTCCGTTACAGACACAAGTCATTTAGTTCCCGTTAGAGTATTTGATGGGCCTCTAACCCTGTTCGGGGATGTGCCAGGGTGGGACGCGTCACTATTAAATAACAGTGATATCGTGGAAATTAAAAGCTAAAATTTAGACTTTTGAAAATTAAACTTTAGTACTAATCGGTGATGATTGCATAAAACTAGGTACTATTAAACGAGAGCCTATTAAAATTACAAAAACAAAATACAAAAATACACAATTAACAAGCAACGGAGGGAATGTAAAAAATCGACGTCACTTTAAAAAAAGTGTATAAAATTAAAAATACAACAAATATTCATCTTTGGCTTTAATTAATGCCACTAAATAAGTTCAATCGATAAAAATGAAATATGATATTTCATCATGAATTTACTCAGATTCAGGTGTTACGACTTAGATTAATCAAACTATGACGTAGCAAGATGCCTTGGGCGTTGTCAAGTCTTTTGATACTAGTGGTCGTTGCTTTGATAGTTATAATCAACTACTGGTTTTGACAAGTAAAGTTCAGATAGTCACCAGCGTTCAAAATCAATGTGTTTTTATATTTAATAGTGATTTTTAGTCAAGGGTGACTGTGCGACCACTGTTTGTAGACCATGCAAATATATTATGTGAGTCCTAATTCTTAGTTATCAAATATTCTACATATATTCTACATTATGTAGACTTCATGATATACTTGCTCGCATTAAAAAAAACTGTTGGTTGCCGGTAAATAAATATAGGACAAAAAATATGCACACCGAAACAATTTCGCTTCCAATATTAAGTTATAAAATCAGATTAAAAGAATTAGGCTGCAGCTTTAATCGGCTTTCAAGCCTTTAACGGAATGTTGAACGCCTTTATTATGTTCTTATTGCAAGTACATGGTTAATTCTCATTCGACATCTGGCGGATGTACTGTTCCTTTGCGAGGTCGAAAAGGAAAAAAAGTGAAAGCAAATAAAGCCATTAGTGTTGAAATTGATTTTTTTAATTGCCGCTCTACATTAAAGGCAACTGCATTAACACAATACCCTTATTTTGATCTCTCGTATATTATCAAAATTGATTGTTATAAGTATTCTATTGTTTAAAGTAACCAAGTATTCCGTTGTTTAGAGGTATATTTTGTAATTTGGCGACGCGTGAAACTTAAAATTTAACACGCGAATTCTTATTATTGATTTAGGTAGCTATACATATAAATTTATAGAGAGCATCGGTGGTTCATTGGTCTGGACTGTTGCCTTCTGGATATTTTTACGCTATCTAATGTAATAGAATAGGTATCATTGTCACTGAACGTAAATCCCACCACTACTAGCACCTAGCGTGTCACCGCGGGATAAACTGTGGCGTGATTCTTGTAACTGTCCGTCTGCTTTCTACCACTCGTTTGAGCTTTATTTAAGGGCTTCTATAATAACGAGCGGCTTGCTTGTTTACTGGAAATTTAGGTTTTAATCCCGTACATTTATTTCTTTGGATAAATTAGTTAAAGTTCTAAACTTAAAATTAATATCTCAATTAAGTTTTCTTAACAAATCTATTAATTATTCAGTCAGAAGAGGTTTTTTGGTAGTAGTTAATTATAATATCAACATCGATGTGATAGATCGATGGCCAAACTAATAAAATCAAATGATATCTAGTGATAAAAGATGTATCGTTGTAAAATAAATTATGTTCTGAAACACACATAACAGTTTCGTGAAATACATTTTAGCAATGCCAGACTTAATTTAGTCACAGGCCCAAGTGGGCAATTGACAGGGCAGAGGGCAGTCTTTGATTTGAGTCCACGATCCCATAGACAGAATAAACTAAGTACCTATATCTGAGTAAGCGGTCTCTATTCAAGCGTACAATTTCGCTCAATCTCGCCGCGCAGCCTAATAGCAGTGACCATAGACGGGACGTCTATAACTGTAACCACCGTCCACTTCCTTGTCTCTTTTGCATAATATATCACAGGCTGAGGTCGCATGGAGAATCGATGATTGTATCGAGCATGGGCTGCGAGCTTCATATCTCGATTTACTCGATGCAAAAAATTGAGACGCCAGTAATTGCGTCCCGGTGGACGATTCTGGAATCGAGAAAAGCATTCCTAAACTGTCGACCGGGCAGTGCTAAAAGCTCCAACATAATAATTCAAGTTTTAATGTAATATGTTTCGGTATTGTGTCTATTCAGACTTTTCGTAAAACCAATAAAAAGGGCAAAAGTAAATGTTTATGATAAAAAGGATTAAATACCTAGTAATATAAGAAAGAAAGATACAATATTGAAGACATTTAAATACTCTCCTATCTGCTTTTTTATGTTGGTGCAGGTGTAGTTAATTATTATTCAAACCAAAAAAAGTATGATAATCTTAATTTTTAATAATCAAATGATGTTCATTATGAACCTTAGTGATCGTATGAATCGTATTTCTTGTTGAGAGTTAGTGGTGGATTTACGCTAGGAACAATGGGATCTAGTGCCGGTGCCCAGGACGACATAATTTTTAGGGTGGCAAAATTTGAAACTTTTTATAGCATTATTTATTGAAAACCCAATATTATTTATTTATTTTAAATAAATTATTTTAGGAATAGAAATCTCGCATTGAATTGTAATAACGCGTGATTAATTCGAAATTAGTGATTAGCTTTTGGGCTTTGTTCAGTGCCCAGGGGCGGCAATAAGTTTAAATCCGGCCTTGCTGAGAGCCATCTTCCTTTTTCCACAAACAGTAACTGTTTTTGTAAACAGCTACCGCAGGACAGTTTTTTCAAAATAATTCGTGCTATCGATTCAAGAATACATATCCCAGTATTCCGTGGGAAAGATATGGCCGAAATGTCATTTTCACTCTTACACGCACCGGACATAAATCGCGCCGACCTCGTCCCCTACCGGCGTTTATTTTTAAATTGCCTGCACTTAGCTGATTCAATTAAACTTATCTTAATATGGTGGCATCAGGTTCTTTATGCTCAGTTATGATTGAATAAGGTTTTTGAGGATCAGTTCATTTCACCACAATATAACATTACTTATATAGCTGAGCATTAGCGAGTAGTTTTAAGTTTACGATACAGGTTGTCACGATGTTGATGATTATTTAGGTATCGTCTAATTAAGTATTGACATTGTTGTTTTATAAGATATAATATATTGTGTTAGATGGAAATACATAAATTAGATATACACCAAACCCTTGTGGTGTAAAAAAATTAGGAGCGGACTTTTTTTTTAGAATTATTAATAGATTTTTTAGGTACTTTAACATTAAGTTTCTTTTATTATTTTTACTTTTTAAAGGGAAATTACTTAAGTTCTTGTGTCGGAGGTTTTTTAAATTTTTAATTTAATTTTTTTATGCGGGATTGGTTCACAAAGTCACTAAACGCGCGGTGGAGCGAGTGGCAGTGGGCTGGTCACGTATGTCACAGAACCGATGGTCGTTGAAGCAGTCGTCCTAGCGTAGAGGCCGCGTCTTGGCAAGTGTAGCGTAGGACGCCCGCTGGCCCGATGGACTGACAACTTACGATCGCTGATGGAGGCTGGATGAAAAACCGGAGGATTGGGATATCTGGCGCAAAATGGTGAAGATCTACTCGTATGTCCAGCAGTGGACTGCGATAAGTGGAAGAGATGTATTAAATTATATGAGAAAAGGAACCAATAGGTTTATTTTACAATAATAGTTCAATATACATATAAATCACCATTTATTTCCATATTCGGTCATTATTAATTTATTCGCTATTCCAATTTGCAACAATGCAAAACATGCAAAACACATTGCAAAACATTAAACTTTCTCATAATTACATTTTAATGGCTTCCATAGTAATATTGCTTTTGGCAGTAAATGTTTGAGATATTATCGGCGATGTTCGTTCAAAAGGGGTCGAATGTACTTCACTCATAAATATTTACAATTCTTTGTTAAGGTCACATCACATATGAGAAGTAAAAGTGGCCCTCTTGTTATATGATAATATTATTCACAACTCAATAATACAGTTACACAATATTCTTATTAAGGTTTTATGTATGGGGCAAGAACTGTTTAATTCGCAGTGCGTACGAGTGAGCAGACGAGTTCTAGAGTGGAGACCGCGTCTCGGCAAGCGTAGCGTAGGACGCCCTCCGGCCCGATATACCGACGACTTGCGAAAGGTCGCTTTGTATTGTCTCACCGCTTTTCTTCTTTCTAGTTGTGAAGATCACTGGTACATGTAACAAAAAATATTTTGAATAAAAAATACATACGAGTACGCTTGACTTAGAAAATCGGTAGTTGGTCTATCTTACTCTTGGCTCTTGATACAATTGAGCTGCTGACGGACGGACGCTTAATGAATCCCATGAAATGTCGTTAAACGTAGGCAATATCCAAAATCGAAAGCAACATGTAAAAAAAACGGGCCGTCGAAGCTCTATGAAATGACGGTTTTTTAATGTGCTAGCTTAGATATATTTTTCAGTTCTTACAGACATAATTTGCCATATGATTTCCATAACTGTAATTACCAACTACCACATACAAACCCTAACGATTGTAAATATTTTAACAAATATTAAAGGACTGTTTCTTTTTCTAAATGAATGCCAACATGCTTTCAGATACCTAATAATAATATAATATGTACTCAAATATTGTACTCCCTTAGGTGTGAGCCTCATGTAGCGTCGATGTTTCGTCTTTAATTACAGTTTTAACTACCTGAGTTGTTTACCTACATACTTGTTTGATGATTAAATCGATTTGCTTATCAACAATGCGTAGTCAACTTTACATAGCGCCTGTGCCAACAACCACGCACATGGTAAAATTAATTAAGATTGTTATCCAATCCCCTCATTTCTTACTGAACTCATGGGAACTGAATGCAAAATATTATTATATCTCGTCAGCGTTATTGCAAATTTTACTTTAACAACTATAATTTTGTACAATAAACATGTATTTTGAGGAATTGAGCAAGCGTAAGGCGCGACGGATGTGACGGCGGGGATGGCTTTTAGTGAGAAGGAAATAAACATGCACTTCAGTTTCCTTTACTTTCTTACTCACTCAATAACTTGTGCGTTTAAAAGCGATAACATTAATAACGTTTCTTATAAATCGAAATTGCAATGAAAAGTGATTGTGTAATACTTATTGCTCACAAGTTTTAAGTAGGCGTTATCTTGAATCTTTTAGGATGCGATAAGTTGTCGTTACTTTTGAGTTTTACCTGTATTTATTTTAAATGGTTTTGTGATTGAATCTGTAAATTGGCCATTGAATAATCAAGAAATGATTCGTCATTGTTTTGGAACGCGTCAAATTTATCACTAATCACTATAGTTTGATGCGCTACAGCTCTTCTCAAAATCGGTGCGTAATTTAAAACACATTACAATTCGTTTAACACAATTCGTTAAAACAGTTTGTCGTGTTGTCACACCTTCTTAAAATTGAGTCTTTGTTTACAAAAGAACAAAGAAATCACGTGCCAAATCCCTATTTCATTATAAAACTTGAGTAAGTTTTTATGGCTCATATAAAATATTTACGGTGACACCAAAAGTAGCATTTGTTGCCGGGATAGCTACTGTCCAGGTATTTTATAATTTTGCCCTAAAATATTTTGGTCTAAGGTAAAGACCGAAAAACGGTGAATCCGTTTGATGTAGATCTTAGGAGAAACCCCTAGTCTTACATTAATATTACTTTGCCTTTCCTGGTACAAAAATTTTGACGTATCATTGTAGTAATACTGTTTGAAGAGATGTGGGTAACCTCTCTGATCCCCAATACAAACGAATTCGTTTGTACTTATAATGAATTATGTGTACAAAGCAAAACTATTCAACCTCGTATTTTAAACGACCCTAAAGTAAAATGTTGATGTATGTTATTTGTATGCTATCAAATGCAATGTCCTGACACCGTCGCCACAAGTACCGTTAATAATTTTTAATTTTCTAATGCGGATACTTTTTTATGTCTGTACCTACCCAATTGTTTCTTCATTTAGTATTTTTCGAAAAGTGGAGTTATAAATGTTCCTGCTTCTAGCCTGCTTCCACTATGCAAGAAATAATGCCGAGTGACCTATTTGGCATGTATAATTTGATGTATATGCCGAAAAAATATTTCTTACTCTCTTTATTCTATTTTACTAAAAGGTACCTACAAATACCTACACATAATTTTGTTTTTTATACTAAACTGCATAGTTTCACTGTGTTATCTATATGAACAAAACAATTTCAGGTAAGGAAGTTAACCGTCTATTGTCTACAGCTCCACCCGCATAGTTCCCGTCTGTAACTGGAAAGTTTTATCAACTCTACGTGCAAAATCGCATATTTTACTGAATAAATCCCGTCACCCAAATTCAGTCTATGTTAGCGATTTATGAAATTCTTTTGCATTGGATTGAATCAGTATATAAGTAGCTTACTATGCAGCTATATGGCGTGTGTATGACTGAGGATATTTTTTTATACGTCATACATAATTTATCATACACATAACGATGTGTCAACAGGCAGACCACTCGTCACGATGCGAAATACAGGGAAATGCGAATTATAACCTATGGAAAAAAGAAAGAAAGAAAAATTTGTTTGGCGCAATAAAATTGTAACATGTTATTCCTTATAATGCTACCAAAATGGTGGCCACTCAGCTAATGCCAAGACACTTTCCTACGTATAACGTAACTTGGTATCTTTAATCTTTAGCAGAGTACTGACATATATAATATACGTGCTAATAATATGTACGATTTAAGTAGGTACTTCCATCAAGCCCAAAAAACAATAATTGTTCTATATTTTCCGCTCAATATGTAAATTGTTTTAGCTTGTTCAAATAATGGGTACTCAGGGTTGTAAACCTTCTCTTGGAAGCTTCTAAGGGTAAAAATATTTGTTTAGCAAAAAACGTTCATTAATTCAACTTTGCAAAGACAAGATAAATGATAAAGTGTATTCGGTTTTCCAAAAAGATCCCCCGTTGTTGGTTTTGACGGCGTAAGAGATATGAGCTGCGAATTTCAATTATTTTTTCAAGGTTTTTGTGCTGAATATCTGGCCAATTACATTTATGCTGTCTTTGTCAAGTCCATTTAAAGTTAGACACTCATATGAGAGAAAACTTATACAAAACTCGGCAAGCAGTAGCAAAGGACTTTGGAAAGCAATATCAAGCATTACAAATTACAAAAATCCAAAGGGTATCTCATCCAATCTTATTGCCAATGGTGATCCACTAGATGGTGTCAACTCGACTAATAAGTTTTTTGCCAATATTGGTAAAAACTTAGCTAACAGTATTGCTGGCAGTACGAGCACATTTTCATCTAATTCCATTCCGCTCGCACCTAACTCAATGGTGCTTCTGCCTACTGACAAGGCTGAAGTTGGTAACCTTATATTCAATTTTCGTGATGGATGTGCTGTAGGGGTTGACCAAATATCAGGACAGCTATTGAAGCGACACCGCGACCTGTTAATCCCTCCAATTACATACGTTTGTAATCTTTGTCTGAATAGTGGAGTTTTTCCGGACGTGTACAAGAAGTCTCTTATTATACCTGTCCATAAGGGTGGTGCCTGAGTCGATGTCAATAACTAACGGCCAATATGTCTTCTCCCTATTCTATCTAAAATATTGGAGAGATTGATGAATAGACGTCTGGTGGACTTCCTTGAAAAATACAATATTTCATCATCATCACAATACGGATTTCGCTCCGGGAAGTCCACTGACGATGCTGTACATACTCTTACCGATTTCGTTGCCACTGGCATGGATAATGGGGAGAAGGTTATTAGAATTTTCATCGATTTGGTTAAGGCATTCGACACCGTCTCCGTCGCGATTCTGTTAGATAAAATGGAAAGCTGGGTATCAGGGGCTTGCCTTTCAAACTCTTGTTATTTGACAAACCGTTACCAATTAGTTAGAGTTGATGACTGGACCAGTGAGGAACTACCTGTAACTTACGGTGTCCGCAGGGCAGTGTCTTTGGACCCACGTTATTCCTTGTTTACATCAACGACCTATGTCAGATGAAACTTCGTCGTGGGAAAATCGTGGCATTCGCCGATGATACTGCCTTGTTGTTTTCCGGGATTTGCTGGAAAGAAGCTTTCCATCATGCACAGATAGGCTTTGACTTGGTCTGTGATTGGTTGGGTGGTAACCTACTATCTCTCAATGTTAAAAAAACCAAAAATATAATATTTTCTATGACCAAGCGAGGTCTTCCTGCTGATCTTAAGCTTAAATTGCATTTCGGCTTATGCTCGAAGATCCTAAATTGTGACTGCCCCGACCTTATTGCAACTGACTTAACAAGGAAGGATAAACAGACTACAGTTTCAAAGTTTGACGTGCAATTGTTATGAAACGACCGCCATCATTTCAGATTTTATCTGCCTCCAAAGCATGGAATCACCTTTCTTTACAATCACGTGATTCAGCGTGCAGTGGCCTAATCAACTAAGAAAAATCTCACAAAATTGCTTGCACTGTTTCGCCCTTCTTGTGGCATTCGAACCCACACGACCCAGGTGATGTAAACTTATTGTTTAATCCAAACCACTACGACCACGAATGCAGTTATTTACCATGTTAAAATCGAGATCATGGTATATTAAATCTCTCAATTTTTCCTAGTTTGATTAGACAGGCTGAATTACCCGATTGTCCGAAAAAAAAGACGATTCCGTGCTTTGGAGAGCACGTTATACCGTCGCTCCCGGCTACAATCTTAGGATGGTAGTAGTTAACACCCACTCATCCGCATTGGGCCCGCGTGGTGTGGTAATCTCCCATCCCATCCCATCGTCTCCCTTTCACCACAGGTCATCAAGACGGACTGCAAAATTTCATCCATTTGGTTAGCCCCGTATCCGGTCAAAAGCGTTTGCATCTACTTTCAATGCACTGCAAATGAATGGAATGAACTACGCATCTGTGTTTCCGGCCACATACAACCCCGTGGCATCTTTTAAAAACGAGTGAAAAGGCTTTTTCTGGGCATGCTCACTCCATCTTAGAGCACGTCTCTTCCATTAAGATCTGTGCTCAAGAGCAAGCCCATAATAATTACAAAAAAATAATAATAATCTTCTCATAGCGATGATGGGTGGGAAGGTTTGTGCCCTGCAGTGTGCGGTTATAGGCTAATGACTGATAAACTTGTAGTTTTTGCAACTGTCGTTTGCTTTATATTTGTTTTTTGTTTACAGTGCAAGTTCTCCGAGATTCGGATCTGCCTTTAGAAGTGGTGCAGGCCTTGGGTCCTGACGTCCAGTTCGTCCTGAAATATATTGATACAGGTAATATAAATAAAAAAGAAGCTTACTTATGTTTAAAAAATATAAGTACTTACACCATCAATTTTTAATATATAAGATAAGAAGATGGTTTGGACAACGCAATAGATAAATATTATATATGATTTTCACTTCATCGTATGCTAATGGGCCCCGAACATTTTCGGGATCTAATCCAACTTAATTTGCACTCGATTGGTTTTTTTTTAATGAAACTGGTCATAAGTTGGTATTAAGTGGCTACTTTCATAATGCATTTGCTAACTTATGACGTAATGTTGAATCACATTAACATGCAATTCCAATGCCTGTAATACCATTCACAGCTCGAACCACTTATACTAGAAGTATAATTGACACAATGGAGTAAATAGGTGAGATTAAGGTAGCCAGCGTCTTTACACAAAGTCTCCCTTAGGTAAAAGTGCTAATAAAGTTTATTTGGATCCAAAAACATGTGTGCAAAGGATTTCTGTAAAGTAATTGTAATATGTAGCTATATTAAAAATGATATATAGGTAAGTATGTGCCTTAGTGCCAATTAAAACTTTCGATAAACATTCAGACTGAACCAATAAACGCGGACATTTCTCAATGATTATCAGTTTCAACATCGGGAGCGTTTATTTTTGGCGATTCCACGTGACTGATGGACGGATAGAGATTAATGGCGGACGCCACTCTTGCCAAATTGGACTTATCGGAAACCAAGGGACAGAGTTCCATTATCGCACAGAAGCTTTTTTCTTAAAATAGCCACAAACAATATTACCTAAAATGTGATCAAATATTCTGTTGCTGAATTTGAGTCTATAATTACCATTAATTTAAATAAAGAATTAATATATTTCAATTCGTATAGAATGATAGTTTAATTTTCTTAAATGGCTTCTGCTGAAAGCATGCCTATTGACTGCAGCGTTGCGTGCTGCGTTACTGCAGAAGCTGTGTGGTGGCGGAAAATGTTTAAAACTATGCAACTTATTATATCTTATAATATGGCATCAGTTCCTCCGACTAACTGGGCAGTTGTCGATGGATTATTAGTTTTTCTTTAACTTGTCGCGTGGAGACAGCTACAGAATCTAATTACGGTATTTATCCATGGAATTCAGTTAGGCTCTTAAGACAATGAATTTGAGCCAATTTATGACCGGCGCGAGGATAATCTATACCGGATGCTAGCCTTGCCGGGGACTAACGGGTACTACTATGTATATCTTTAATTCGGATATTTTAATTTAGAGTGACTGTTTTCTTCGCTGATTTGTGAGACGCAATAGAAGTTTATTGCTATCATATTAGTTTGAGGCGTTTACTGTCAAGAAATATTTTAAGCCAATAAATGCTGAATTGTATTTATAATAGTAGGTATATTTATTATAACGTTGACTCTTGAAAGGCAACTCATCAAAGGTTCTGTAACCCATCACGTCCAGTCCGAACACTTGTTTTTACAAACATGTATGTTTGTATTGGTCTAGGTGATTTTCACGTCGTATATTTTAACGTCATTACGTATAATCCATTTTATTCTTTATAGAAAATAAATTGCCGAGTTTATAAAACGGTATTAATCCCTGGCATCATTTGGCAACTTGCACTATATTTGCCCATTGGTCACCTATATGTGAGAGCCCTAGGCTAGATATTAGTTTGGTATTAGTTTAGATTCTTCATTAAGTGAACCGAATACGGTAGCCGCTACGCCACCGGTCCCTTGATATTGTATTTTTTTACTACTCTCTTCAACCTATCACAGTCCAATGCTGGACATGTCTCCAACATTGTGAGCCAGATTTCGGAACTCTGTCGTTCTGCAAAATACGTGACCAGCCCATTGCAACCTTAACTTGCGTATAGCTTTCTTAACTGAAATCAAGTAATCTACAAGAAAACTTATTGTGTAGATGTAGCTTACTATCTTGTTTGTTTATGGTAATAGAGCCGAGGCACATTATGCATTCATTTACAAGCAAGTCGGGTTTAGTCAAAAAGATGCGTAAGAATTTTTTAACTATAATCGTTACTGTGATTTATTGATATTACACTTATCTAAGCACACGCGAGCGTGTTGAGCTCAATAACTGGTTTTATTTTTAAACTTAACAGTTTCGCCGTGCTTACTTATTTTAGTAAAGCTGTCTTTATGCCAGGCATTATACTCGTAGAAGTATTTTATGAAATCTTTTGAAATAATACCTTACTATAGTTTTTTACGTTCTTTTACAACATAAAACTATTAATTTTACAACATAAAATTTTGGGCTTATTGCATCCCTATATAAATCATCATCATCGATCGACTGTGGACTGTGTGTTGCCTTCCGATCAGGAGAGCGTAGGTTCAAATCCCGCCACGTACCGACGTGTTTTCGAATTTTAATATATATATATATATATATTTAAAATTCGAAACACGTCGATATATATATATATATATATATATATATAATATATAATATATATTATTATATGTGTCGATTATCCGACGCGCTTACGGTGGACTTACTAGGCCACATGTTTATGTGGTTATAAAATTTTAAAGTTTGAATTTGGACACGTTAATGCGGCTTGAGGCTTTAAACAGCGTTTAACATCTATAAATAACAGTAATTGCATACCACTTGGTATATTACCGTGTCAGGGCGTTGATAAAATAGTACCGGACAAAATACTACTATTTCTAATACTACTATTTCTATATATATATATATATATATATATATATATATATAATATATATATATATATATATATATATATATGTCGATTATCCGACGCTCTTACGGTGGACTTACTAGGCCACATGTTTATGTGGTTATAAAATTTTAAAGTTTGAATTTGGACACGTTAATGCGGCTTGAGGCTTTAAACAGCGTTTAACATCTATAAATAACAGTAATTGCATACCACTTGGTATATTACCGTGTCAGGGCGTTGATAAAATAGTACCGGACAAAATACTACGTTATCATTAGGCCGTAATCAAGAAAGCACGCACACTATTATAAAAATATGCGTTACGACGAACGCACACAAGAGCGCGATTCACCTGTTGCTATGGATGTGTTGGAGAGGCTGCGCTTGCGCAGGTTGTAACTACTCCCACTCCCCTGGCTTCGCACGTAGATCCTCCGTCTCTTTTCAAACGTGAATGTGTAAGGGTGATGGCGATGCCGTGTTATGGTCGGTAAACCAGACGCGCTGCTTTGCCGACTGCCGACTGGATCAACGGTTTTCACATCTAGCGGACACAACTTAGTTTTAACTTAACAACGCCGCCAAGCGATTGTTTTAACTTTAATGCAATGGTTTTATCTAAAAATTGATTAGAACACGACCTTTTTTATTGCGTGTTACGTTGCTGTGTTGTGATTGTGTCAAAAGTAAAACAGTTGTTAAGTTTTACTTAAGTGTTACACCAGTCGTGTACCGTGCTCTGTGAGTAAGTGTCAGTGCAAAGTTGCAAGTTCGTGATAAAAGAAGGTTCGACTTCAGTGTTTGTTCAGTGCATGTGAGTGGATTTGATTAAGGATTGGCTGACTTAAAAGTAAACAAGGGTATGTAAGAACCTCTTTTGTATGATATCTAACGGTATAGTGGGATCGAAACCCGTCTGTTATTTACAAACTCGAGATACGTTCACGACGTCTTTCGTCAAGTATCGTGGAATTTGAACGGAAAGAGGTTGTCGGAACCTCATATCTATGCTTAAATTGGTTGGAGAACTAGTAACATATATTTTTACTAATTGTATTTTACTATAAAAACGGCGTTTGAAGAAAATACTTTCTATGAATTAGGGACATTGTTAAAGACAAAAATAGTTTTTTACCTCAATAGATACGTTTGCAAAACATGAAAAATTTTTTAAAGCACGAAAACTTTTCTTGTATTGAATTGTATTTTACTATTTACAGATTCATAATTAAAACGAAGACGGTTTATTTAATATATACGCCTTTAATGCACCTAGGTACCGAACATGTGAACTAGACTTATTATATTTATTTATACGGAATAAAAAAAAACGTATAAAGCTTAAAGATCAATAAATGTTGCTTCTATTTTAACGTTCTTCAATTTTATTGATTTGTGTTTCAATAAAGAAGTGTAAACTTACGTAAAGAAGGGGTAAAATTTGGTAATTCGTCTACGTGGTCATTTGTTTTTCGTCCTATTTAATATTTATGCACGCATAAACATAGTATAAACATAGCATAAATATAGAATAACATTAAAGATCGAAACAAAAGTTAGTGATTCTAAATGAAATTCCGTAAATCAGTATGCACCATGTAATCCATTCTAAAAAGAGTTAGTATTTCTATTTTGATATTTTTCTTTTATCACGTTTCTACGTAATGAAATCTGCCTTTGAATGAACATCAACGGGCATCGCAGTTGCCAGATGAATATTGATCACTTTGATTTATTAAACATTGCTACGTTTAAGGCCTAATAGATACTTCGACTTTAAATATTGCGGTTAGTCCTGTCTAGTGCTTAAAGATGCCATTGTATAATATACAATAACATAATGCATTTTCCATATTCCAGTCTAATTTATTTGCTAAGTGCACAATGTTCCCGGAGGTAATCTATAAAATAGTAAAAATTTACCGTTAGTTTCACAATTTTTCAAGTAAATCTTTACAACTTGTACTAGGTGTATTAACCCTTTGACCGCCAATGACGCCTTAAGGCACCAGACACAATAGATTTTCTATTGTGTCTGGATTCCCGGCGTTCAATGGGCTAAACAACGGATAAGCACTCCTAAACCTAGTTTGAATATTTATTTTTTATTTACGTAGAAAAGCCCTTGGTTGTCTAGAAGCTACTTATCACCATATAGTTGTGTCGATCGAGTTCCGTAGAATATGTTTCATATTATAAAAAATACCATCTGTACATTATCAATAATATAAATATAATAGTAATAGTTACCACAATAAACTCAACGTCTTTCTCATTAATAAAAAAAAAAATGAGTTATGCAAACACAATAACGTAATCTGGTTACACATGTAATAATTAACATCGAATTAATTGCTGTACACAAAATCATGGCAAGTACTTTCACTCTGTGGGCCTGTTATTAATCTTTCTCACATGCTCATTGAATTGTAACTAGTGAGGCAACATTATTATATAGTATGTACTTCTAAATTTTAGATAATCATTATAACATGGTTGAAGGTTCGTTCGCTTAACAATTGGATCAAGGACGCTACAAGTGAAAGTTTTCTATCTGTGCTTTTTAATTGAATTTATTATTTAAGAAAGCGCAATAAATTTCCGTTATATTTAGAAACCCTGACTGATTTACGAAGAAGCATAAGAAGACTTAAAAGTTTGGACTTGTTGCAACGTTACTTAGATAAAAATTAACATTTCCATATATTTCATACAGTGGTATAAGGATTTTATATTTTCTTATATTTCAGTCGCTTTCTATTTCGAATAAATATATGTCGTTCTAAATAAGCAAATAATTTATAAATCGAACATTGTAAGTTGTTGTTGCGGTGAAAAACAGCGTAAACCAACAATAAATTTCCAATTAAGTAATAGGATTTAGGAGATCCAAGATATCAGGCACAAAATGGGAGAACCTACATTAAGTGAATAAAAACTTAACCTGAATTTTGTACTGCTAGAAAATCATGTATACGGTCAAGTTGAGTAACAACCTCCTTTTATGAATTCAATTAAAAAGAAGCCTGTGACTACTTAAATTTGCTCATTATGCGTTCATTTTTAATTTACGAGGTGTGAAAGTTATATTTCCCCTATCATAGTATCTTATTACAAACACGTGTTGTCATGTTTCCTTGATGTAACGAATTACATTTTGTTCATATCGAATTTCGCAAGGTGTCTATTGCGAAATTGCCAAGTATTGTAAGATTTGATCGTGGCGGTTAAAAAATGCAATAAGCAATGTGAGGGAAAAAAATACAAGTAAAGCAATCAAGAGTTCGAGAAATATTA
This sequence comes from Leucinodes orbonalis, assembly GCA_019425675.1. Lineage (NCBI taxonomy): Eukaryota > Metazoa > Arthropoda > Insecta > Lepidoptera > Crambidae > Leucinodes > Leucinodes orbonalis. The sequence continues at coordinate 22,117 of PQWD01011433.1, forward strand.
CATTGGTCTTTGAAATAGGGGCCACGGTTTAGTTCATCATTATGAACTCATTGAACGTCTGACTAAATCTTAAGTCACAGTATCCAGAAATTTTGATGATTGTTGGCTGGAAACTGTAAAAGCTATACCAAACAAAAGCAAGCTTTAGAGATAAGAGCGCCTGAGATGATGTCAATTTATTTTACTCATCGCAATTCTCGCAAAGTTTGTGCTCTTGAAGTTTGTTTAATTAAACTAATAGGGAGCAAAACCGACCATTTTCTGCCAACAATCAACGGCCAACATCCCCGGTTCGCAATAGTGACGCGGACAATAGAAGATCCGTAAAGTGTATCCGTGACAATGATTTGCTTGGGCCCGACCTACCTGCGCCTGGTTTAAGTGGTATTTAGGGAATGCGGGAATCCGTTGGTACACTCAGCTTTAGCCATAAATGTCGATCCTTGTCGACAAATATTTATTTTTAATTTATTATTTTTGGTAATTGTAGCTGATTGTACAGGGTTATTAGCTTTGGTGGTCATATTTTTGTTAGATCAGATGACGAAATACATTTGCAATTTTTGTTGTGTAAAAGGAATTCCACTAAATCTTCGTGTTTTTATTGTAAAGAGCAATAATTCAATGACTATTATAGGAGTAATAATTACTCTCAATTTGAGCAAAAAACCTTGATATGAATAATAGATAAAAATAGATTATATAGATCACATTGTTACTAAAGTAATAAATTTTAGATCGTAACAATTTATGTTGTTAGTATCTAAATTTCTATGATTTATTTAGTAAGTGAATGTAATTTTTAATAATATGACTTCATACATATTATATTTAAGTCGTATTGCAAAGACCAAGACGAGGCGGCCCTATGAAGCTCATGGTGTCTAGGAAGTTGCAAAGATCAACGCTAAATACTACGTATTTTTTCGTAAAGGAAGGCAAAGTTTCGCTTTAGCTTTCACAGTTAACGGTTGAACAAACATAACATATGGCACCTAGTTTATTTGGTTTTAATGGTCCACAAATTATTTTAATGTATGGACTGAAGTATTCAACAAATATATCGCATTATCCATTGACAAACAACCATCACGAAAGTACTGTCCTGTGTAAGGTATTCGAGTACTTAACTATTAATACAAATATTGTCGATGTTGAAATACGACGGACAAGCAAACATTTGCTGTTGTTGAACGCGACCTTTAGTTTCGTGGGGCCTCTGACAACTGAACCAAACGGCAATCCATCAATAACCATAGAGATTGGCCGTCGCGTTTAGCACAATTTATCTTGCTTAATTATGATCGGACACTTCAATGGTCTATTCACGAATTTAATACGTAACAGTAAATTTTCATCAAATTGAAACAATTTACATATAACATTATTGCATTGTTCGGTTGAATGACATAACAATAGCCTATTTATATTCGTTCCCCCACATCCATACTTATATTAGAGACAATAGAAACGGGCCTTTCGCTTTGTTTGCTAAATCACTTTCTTGGTAATGAGATGGACAGATTTAGATCAGAATTTGCATCTTAATATAATAGTCTATTTAATTAGACTTTTTAATTAACGCTTTATTTATTTTTCCTAAAACAAATATGATACAAGTTCTGTATCTTATTCTTCTTCGAATTTAAATTATATGTTAACAAGGCCTTTTTTGTAAAAGGGAAATCAATGTTTTAAATAATAAAATATGAGTTACGCTTTACATTTAAGTTTTTATTAGGTACCAAATCAAATACCATGAATTGGATCAACAAAATTTGCTCCATAAAATAACTATTTTCTGGAAAAACTTTCTGAATTTTGGCATAACTATCAGTCACCTACAACATGAATCGATGCCGGCATTTTGTTATACATTTTTAGGATCAAAGTTTTATAGTTTAGTAGTCAAAAGAACCTGCGACGCATTTGATGGTAAATTGTAATTGAGGGAGATGACATAGAGATGGTCTGCCGGGCTTGACAAAAATATTTATTTAAAAATAACTTTCAAGAAAACAATACACTTCCTTACTTACTTATATTTGGAACAGGAACATCTTATAACTTTCACTGCAGAGACAGGCCTTCCTTGCATGACTATGGAGAGATTGAGCCATAAGTCCATAACCCACCACGCGGATCAACTGCGAATGGGTGGCTTTTTCGGAAGGCACGTTAAGTTTAGATACAGAATGACTCAAGATGATATTTTTTGGTCACCTATTCGACAACCATAATATTACACCATTTAACGCATACTTATAAAGAAAACCGAAACTTTGCGGTAAAAATATAAGTCGTTTTCTCAGAAAGTAATTAACTAATTAGCTAGTAAAACACTGAGGGATATTTGAACTCTAAAAATTCCTGGATAAGTAAGGTACATGAGATCCACACAGAAGTCGGGCAGGACTAGAAAAACAAGATCCGACGGTATGTGCACATAGCAAGGGATGTCGATGTACCTATAATAATTTATTGGCCATTGCGTCGCGAGATGGACTAGTTACTTGTAGAAACAAGTTTTGCGTAGATACGAGTATTATAAATCTGTATTTATTAAAATGTCTAGCTTAAAATATCATGTATCTTCATACCGCACTGAATAGAAACCAATATAATATAAACGACTGGAGGCTTTTGTCTCCTTACAATAACCTTAAAAGTTAACTAAGACACTTAAAAATTAAAGTGACACCTCGGTTCAAATTGTTATTGACCTTGAAATAATCTAAGACAAAATATTTTAGTTGAGCATTTTCCTTAAGCCTTCAACTGCCGCTATTAGATTTAATGGAAAAGGTGTAGTAGATTCTTTTGGTTTTAGGTACTCTGGCGATTTAAAGAATAAATTTAATATTTATCACTACTTCGTGCTATGTGGTGTATTAAAGTGGCAGCCCTATAAAACGACGGGTGCTGGTTCGAGTCCTCTCACATAACGAGTTGTTAATTACATACGTCTGATTAAACGCTAGTTGAAGGACCTGCGTCTAGGCAGCCACTCACCACTGCGCCTCATTTAGAAGTCTTAAGGCATTTAATCTGAAAAGTCCAACTGTAGTAGTATGGGCCAGTCGTTGTTTCTTCTTCGGAAGTTAGTAGTAAACCAATAGTTTTTTTATTATGTACCCCCCTTCTTTACCTATGTAAATATTTATTTATTTTAATTCTGACTGTTATCCTATTCCCCCTTTAACTAATTCTTTTGTCCGTGCGCGGAGCACTAACATAATATTATAATAATTAATTAACAAAATAATCTTAAACTTAAAAGAGTACGCATGTGTCTGTAGATATAATTTTATTAAAAAAATACCAATAGTTCGCCATATTTTTTAACAGGTTTGATTGTCGCGATCTTCGCGCGGAGTCAGGCGACTATAGATTTTCTATTGTGGCTAAGTTCCCGGCGTTCAATGGGTTAAATGCCGGTGTATAACATATATAATGAGTTATTAAATATTGGCAAAAACTGACTAGGGTATAAGTAAAACCAGTAATTTTAAATGTAGGACTCTTATATATACGTTGAAAAAAAAAAATACTTTTAATATAATATGAAACATATATTTTATAGCGGTGGGAGCTATCTTCACCTTTCTTTCTTACCATAGCTACAATACTAAACTTTCTAGAAATTGATTTTTTGAAGAAGAAAATTCTTAAAAGTCATATTTTCTGTAGATATATACATACAGACTAATAAGATTACAACAAAAGAATACTCTTTTTTGTAATTTTAAACGTTTATTGACATAAGTCCTAAAATATTAACTAACACAAATGTTTACAACTAAAGAACGGTAAAAAAAGTTTGCCGCAATGCCTAATTGGCCTGAAAGCCTGTCATAGCGGACGGCACAGTTCAAAGCCACTCGTGCAGTAAGTTCGAATATTTCCGCCATGAACAGTTGGTGGTATATTAAAGAAATTTGTTAGAACCTACGCAGACCGCCCACCCTAATGGTAATATGACTCGTTTATAGCGAGTTTAAGATGAAGATAACAGAGAGGTTTCCAACACGTGATGTTCAAAAGGCTAATGACAATATTAAATAATGTCACCCCCTGTTTCAATTCAGCTTGTATAATAGGTACTCGTACATATTAATAAGCAAAAATTATGTAACGAAGGAAATGTTGACATTAACTCATTCGCGGCAGAGGTATATATGAAATAAATAGATGTTTTGTTGTAATGTCTACATAGGTATATAGTTGCATGTTTTAAGGTACCTATAGTATATATTATTTAATCTGTGCTTTAAGATAGTAGACAGGTACTCAAGTCGGCATAGCAAAAGTGCATATTTTACGCGGGAGGAATCTTCTAATATGACTGGGCCACCCATGTTGGTTGGTGTGAGCGTACTTGGAACTTCCACCGTCCGAATAGTAGGTTCGACTTGAACCAACGACGTCATCGGTTCACACCGAAGCCGTGGAATCTCGAGAAAGTTACCCGCACAGAGATCAAGTGGAGGCACACGGAACTGGTTCCGTGAATCGGCAAGTGTTGGTGTTGCGAGCTAGGAATTTTGGATGTGCCAACGATGAACGAAAGAATAACGCAGATAAAATAGTTTAGCGGAGCTCAAAATGGCATCGTCACTGCAATACGAAATATATGATATCGTATGTAGAAGAATAAAATTGTACAATTTTTGCAAATACAGTTTTGAAATTTGACTTGTTTTTATGATATAGCTAAATTTAATTTCCAAAGCCTTCCCGAAGTATTTTTATGTTTTTATGATACATCAATAAGCTCGACCCAAAACACTAATTAAACGCCTAAGATTTTAAGTAAACAACTTTCAAATACATTAATTTAAAATTAGCATAATTTTGTAATTGTTGTACTCACTTGTAACCTATACTCTAGGTTAGTATTATTAAGTATGTTATTTACATTAAATTCTGTTTAACTTTTATTTTGCTAAACTGCTTCCATGGCAGTTTGTAATTAAGGCATCACTACTTGTTAGTATCGCTTACGTATGTATAATGTCAATGTAATAAGTGTATGTTTTGTAAACTGTCCTAAAATAAATAAATAAATACCTTCTATGAAGCTAATAAATGAAGAGAATGAAAATATTATATTTGTATCTAACAAGTAATGGCCGAAGAGCAGCATATAATGATGTTCATTTAATTAAAACAATATCATACGTAAAGCAAACTTTCCTGCACCAATATACTTGCCATAATTTATTTGAAATAATGTGACGACGTGGTGTGTACCGCATCCATGTGTTCGTGACTTGCTGAGCGCGCCCACTCGCGGCCCCTTCACGCGCTTATCAGATACTCACCATACGAAACTAGACTCACATTCAAGGAATGTAGGGACGCGAATATAGGTATAAGAAATGTTAACCGGTTTGGCCAATTCATTGGACTTGTACAGTGTAAATCATTCAAATTTTTAAGCCGGGACAGAACGGCTTTTAAAAACGTGTGGTACAAAATAACTTTATAATGTTATACATTTTTAAAGACTGATAAATTAATTTATGTTAATATTTCTGCCTGCTACCGTACCGAGTTCGAATTTCATACCCGTAAATGACATCTATACCTTTTTTATTAGAAATAACAATACTACGTAAGTTCTGTAAAAATAAAAACAAACAATAAGAATTTTTTGTCCTGTCGTGTAGATATAGATTATTCCCTTAACAATGACCCAGTCATAGTTTGAAAACCTCTTTGCCGTCTGACGTGTTGTTACTCGACGAACGTTGAGAAAGTTGAAATGATTAAATTAAATGGTTTATATATTTTTCTACGTTCAGATAACTATTTACATGGAATTCTGTAGGTCATCATCAGTTCATTAAACGTCCCCACCAAGGGGGCACGAGCCTACCCGTATACGGTGATTAGGCCTTAGTCGTCCCCGCGGGCCCAGTGCGGATTGGACTTCACACACAACCTTCGAATCTCTTCGCAGGTGTGCATGAAGGTTTCCTCACGATGTTTTCCTTTACCGTATGAGCGTCGGATAACGTACATATATTTTCGAAAATACATTGGTACGTGTCGGGATTTGAACCACAGCCCTCCCGGTAGGAATTCTACAGTACACACCACTGAGCCACCGACGCTCTGTAGGTACACATCGACTATGTGCCAAGATTAGATACAAGAAAAACTAAACTCGAAATCAAACGTTGTAATGTCGTTTGACCGGCTCTGAACAGTTTGAAGTCGCGCTTTCGCAAGCATATGTGAAAACCTTAGTTATATTCATTACTTGTGTCTGTAAAACATAGCTGTTACAGAAATTCTAAAACACTTTTGCCTTTAAAGGTTTTTTTTTATAATTCAATTGAAAATGTCACAGTATTTTGATTACCTACATTACTAAGTTAAACTTATCACCATAATAAAAAGCCCTTATCTGAAGCCTTACCAATCTTCGTTGCAGTGACGTTTTCCATGGCCTTACTTTCAATGGTACCAAAGCATTGTTCCTGCGTGAGATCCAGCGATAGCCCCTGACAATGAGTCCGCAACAATTAATGCTCCGATTAGAAACAATCCACAATGGCACGTGAGAGGAATCGCACGAGAGTTTTTTTCCTATTTGGAGGTAAACTGAAGGATCGATGTGGCAGAGAAATGTTAATGTGTTTGCGAACGCTATTACTGCCAACATGTGTATGTACGTTTGTATCTAAATATTTATTCGTGACTTGAGGCCTAATGTGCTGAAATTAAAATAACTTAGGATTTACCACTTTACAAAAAATCATTACCGTTGTTATCATAACCGTATCGACTATTTTTATCACAATCGATGGGGGGGAGGGGAGTCAATCAATTTATATTAAATAAAAAACTTGGAGTAAGATTGGGTTGAGCCTAATAAATCTTGCATAAGGTATCCCTAACTTCCTCCGATAGACCGAATTGAATCTTAAAATAGTAGTTGTTAACATCCGCACTGGGCCTGTGCCCTGCAGGGGGTTGTATATACAGGTAAATGATGATTATTATATTGATGCACGTGTACACTTAAATTCTGAACTCCTGAGAAGTTGCCTAATGCTTTATCTGAGCCTAGAAATAGGCTCTGATTATGTTTGATTGATCCTTTAAGTTTGTATAAAGGGAACCCTATTCTATATAGCGGTTATAATAAAAGTATATAGGCTGTATACTTTCTATAAATTGTTACAGAGTCGAAACCTTTCCCGAGAGAATACCGTCAATAGAGGCCTAAGTAAGAAATACCCTAAGCGTCTATTGAGTGCAGATCTAATAACATACAACTTCGCGCTCCACCAAGTGTGTAATTACGTAGTAGTCTTAGCGCCTACTCCACGCCGGTTGCCCGAACTGATTATCGATACTAATTAAACTGGGTTAAATCGTAGCGGAACGTCTTTGTTACGGCCATTATTCAAGATTACCGTTTTGTTTGTTGACGAATTTAGCTTTATTGCATTTTCCTCTAGAGGTTTCAACGGAATCGCTTGTTTTCAAACAAATTCTCGGTATTACTTTCGGTATTTTTAATTTTGTTGTCGTAATTAATCGATCGGCATTTGTCAATAGCTTAGTCAGTGTTGGCTAGTTGCCCGTTTTGTGACGTAAGTAGCGTAATTACTGAAATAAAACAATACAACTTTATGAGTCATTAAGCTTTTTTTATATGAACAGTGTTTTTAATAAAAGTGTTTTATAGAAAGTATATACCTAATTATTTTTAAGTGAGTAATTCTATGCGACAATAATTGTGATAATATTTTGAGTTATTAACCGTACTATTGGCGATAACTTACCACCAGGTGAATCAATCATACACTCGTTTGTCTACCAATAAATAAAAGGGTGTATGTGTCTCAAAGTAAAAGTCGTTCATACATACTGCGATTTGTGTAGTTGCGTGAGCCGGCAAATAGCGAGTGTGTTCGATCTCACACCTATTTACATACAGTAGCCGGGTCAATACCATTTGTTGATATTATCACGAGATCTCTGCACCGACCCCGTTCTCGACATGCAAATCGTAGTAGCCGGTTAAATCGTTTGCTGTTCCTTATAATAAACGAGAGATCCTGATTTCAATATTTTGTAGTAACTTTTTCATTTGCTTTCGTATTACTTTAGTACTATTAGCTAGTTTTATCGGGTATAAGAGACCAAGCATCTGTCGTCTCAGGTGAAGAGCGGGGCAAGGTAGTGTTGACGGAAAATAATGACTAGGTAGCTACTGTTATTAACCAATTGAACGCCGGGAATCCAAACACAATAGAAAATCAATTGTGTCATGGCGCCTTAAGCCGTCATTGGCGGTCAAAGGGTTATTGTCTTCAACACTGCTTCTGCCATGGTCAGGCGTATCATTTACCACTATGTGAGCGAGCTGACTGTTTCGTTCACTCATGGAGTTATGACATTAAAAAGAACTACCTTTTATCCCACTATTTGTTAACTGTGTTTTACTCGAAATACTGAAACAGGTAATTTAATTTCTGGATAGGTACCGTGATTTTATGCCTCTATGTGATAAAACAAAGTCTCTTGCTTGCTATTTGAAACTTATTTCAAAAAGACACTGTTATAAAACTTACGAGCTGTTTAATGTCTGACATAAAGTTAGCGTTCGCATAAATGGTAAACAAACCCACTTTAATTCTCTATTTTAATTAAGCCAATGTAACTGTTAATGTTTACTTTATCACCTCTTCAGTAATTGCGTGTTTGCTATCACAAGCTGCGTACACAAATTGTAAATACTTACATTAAATAGCGACCTTAATGCATTGGAATAAGGTCTAATCGTTCGCTTGCGAAGCTTTTTAGAGAAACTCCGGATGTTATGAATCGGCATAGGTACTCAAAATCAATAGCTAATATATTCTTTGCCTAATAGGTGCTCGTGTGGCCGCGTTCTCGTATTGTTGCTAGGTACTATTCCATCGGCTACAAACTGGTTCCAAAGTAGACCAAGCGGTCCTATAAAATTAATAAGGTCGTGCGTTCCTGCTTATAAATTTATACAGCATACAACACGCCATTATTTGCTGCCGACATAACTTAGGCGCAGGTCACACTGTGTTTGTAGTTTTTTTGGCTGTTCATGTGTACCAACGCCTTTTTAATACGAAGTTCCCATCAAGAGCTTTGCTTTGTTTGGCACTTTTTTAGTACCGTGAGAACAACTAAATGATTGTTTCCTTTCAAAATGTAAGAACTTTAGATTCCGCCTTCTAATACTTTTTAGGAATTTTATTGGTGAGCGGAAACTTTTGACACTCAAACCGCCGCTGACGAATATATCTAACAGAAATTGTTATTTTCTAATGTGTCTGGAATCCTAGCGGTTAAAGGGTTAATTTTTACACTCTGCCGACTTCTATATAACAAGGGTTGACTAGGATAATGGATGCTATTACCAATCGATTGAAGTCTCGGAAAATACTGTGTTTCCACTTACATAAATAAGGTCTGTTTATACGAACTAAGCCTTCTTCGCTTTGAAAGTAGATCCCGGTGAACAGGACGATCAGCTCGCTCACCTGGTGGTATGTGATACGCATGACCATGACATATGCGGTGTTGAAGGAAATTAATAGCAGTAGGTAGTGTTTATCCTCTGTCAACACTGCCCTGCGCCCGTCATCCTAGACGACAGATTACATCTGTAAGGGCTCAAAAATATTGAATAAGAAGTTAATATGAAATCAGTTTTTCACGATAGTCACAAATTAAGTGACGTACTATTTAAAATAGGTAACAATCATTACGATGTGTTTCGTTCGATCTGTAGCTAGAACCAGAATAACTGATAATATGATATTCTTACCACAAATACACCTTAACTATACTTACATTGGTTTTTACGAGGCGGAAAAATGCTGCAATATACGAATAGTTCTAGCAAACAAGTAAACGTGTTCATAGAAATCTTAAGCATTTAAAATTCAATGAAATACAGCCAAGTCTTCCTTGGGAAATGTTCTGATAGATGACCATATAAGGCGCCATACAAGACAATTTCCGTAAAGGTTCTTTCGCACAATATTTAATTAATTCTCAAAGATCTCACATACATCTGACTTAATTACAGGTGAAAATCATATGTTTCAGTGATCTGTAAAAAGTAATTATTAACTTGAATGTCTTTAAAAGAAACTTTATTAAATCGTTACTCAATTTTTAAGTTCGATGAGCTTGCTTTATAAGGTATCAAATAGTTGGACTCGGTTTACTAAAACACAATACATGACCTTACCGTCGACGACGGACGCCAAGGTCTGTTTGATAAATAACGTGTACTTACACTCCTTTAGTATCATGGACTCACGAAACTTCATTCTAAACTATATTGTATGTTAAGTTTATGTATATCTTAAAAAATATAATTGTGTTAAGGAAACGTATGAGTTGGCGAATGTCTTTACCAAGACCAGGCAAATTGATGATCATGATCAATCGGTTCGGAGAAACTGAACTGCCTTATGGAATTTAACACGGTTTAGTCCGATGACGTTATCACTGTTTATATATTTAACGATCGCATTTTTTGCAATTTATTTATAGGAAATGATCCTTTTTTATTTATTATGAAAAGTGTACCTGTGGCGTAAAATTATTAGATCAATAAAATAATTTTATAATTTCATTGGAGTTTATCATTCCAATAATACTTTTTCAATTTATGAGTAATAGTGTTGCAAACTCGTTATTTGCAGTCTAAATCAACTTAATGGAAAAAAATAACTGATTTCGACAGCTGGAATTGTAACTCTGGAATTCTGAAAAATCATTTTCTTTCTAAACTTTTCAAACATATCGAAAATATACTATGTAGATTTGTTCGTTATTATTTTGAAATATTTGGACCTTTTTTCTATTTTAAGATCCAAACTTTTTCAAATTTAAACACAATAGTCTTTGTATTACTTTATGGTTAAAAGTAAATATTATCAATATATTTCTTAATGTATGTCGTGATTACTTGTAGAACATATTAGCAAATAATATACATAGGCGATAGGTAAATTGTTACTAATAAAAATATGTCAAATTGTTTCGAGATATAGTTTCAGAAAGTGAAATATACTCGTAAGTATAGATTACGTGGGAATACTAACGGATTATTATCTATGTCACTATAATCGTATTACGTGTAATTTGAATAATTTCTCCATTGATTACGAACGCTAATGCGTTGCGCACGCGCATATCTAATCATTTTAAGTGTTACCATTAAATGAAAGTTGTTTCTCAATGGTAGGTACGTACTAGATATGAAACAAATCAATATTGTTAAAGTACTTTCTATTGGTGTTGTATTTAGATTATATTCATAGTTCCTGTTGCCTATTAGTATAAAACATTGTTTATTCCGATGTCTGTGTATAAAACATTATTAATTTTTTTATTGCTTTAGGAATTCGTTTTAATATTCTTTAAACGACTTTTTTACGCAACCGATTAGTTGGTGTTAAGTAACCACCGAGAAACAAAAAAATACTTTAACTTTTCGCAATAACAGTAAATAAGCACATGTTACAAAAAAAATAATTCTTAATGACAAATTTCAGATTTGCTTCCTCACTTTTAGAATAACATAAATTAGTCTCATTATGATTTGTTTCCAACAGTCTAATATTTATAAAAAAAGTATATATGTAAATTGTTAATGTAAGGTAACGTCGATTTTGGTTGTAAATGGTGATACTATAATGTTTAGTCTTTGTTGTAATATAATCATCATGTTCATAATATTACAATATAATACTCAACAAACAACATGCTTTAACATAAAATCACATGCTTTGCTTATAAACTTGATTTGCAGACGATGTTTGTATGTAGTGATAGTCGGCGCATTCCAATCTACAATTGGCTCTGATGGGGCCTGAAGCAAAAGGTCACCGGTTCGATTACAGCTTGGGGCAGTGGTGTGTTTTTTACGGGCTCAAATATAAAACGATGTGTATTGTTGATAAGTCACGTATAATTATTATTTTTGTTTTGTAATAAGACTTTTGTTTTTTGTTTTAAAATAAGTACCTTAGGCAAAATCATCTTGTCTGGGTACCTCTATAAGTACTATGATTTAAGTACAGTATTATACCCGGTTGAAGATTGAGGTAGGCAGCCATTATTACTGCACAATAAGCCATCAGCTTAACGAAGGCCTCTTCTTATAACTTCCATGCATAATGATCCCTATCAGTCAATAGCCTACCCGCCACATTTACCAAGTCATTGGTTCATCTAGTTTGAGATCGGCTTGCGTCTTTTTCTGTTCCGCTGACACCACTTGAAATCCTCCAGGTTCTTGGCACTAATACATTCTCAGGCAGTCATCATCAGCTCATTGAACATCCCCACCGAGGGGCACGAGCCTACCAGTATAGGGTGATAAGGCCTTAGTCATCTACGCGGGCCCAGTGCGGGTAGCACGATTTCACGCTCAACCTTTGAATCTCTTCGCAGGCGTGTGTAGGTTTCCTCACGATGTTTTTCTTCACCGTAAGAGCATCGGATAATGTTCATATAATTTCGAAAATTCGAAAACACATTGGTACGTGGCGGGATTTGAACCTCAGCCCTCCCGGTAACAGGGCAATGGTCCACACCATTGATCCACAGACGCTCAGGTAGTGTTCTGACTTAATACTGTGACAACAACTCTCCGTGTCGGAAGTAAGCAACTTTACTCAGAGATATCGATGTAGGTACCTACTGATATATATGTATGATTACCATTTTAGTTTGTTTCTTTGCTTTCCAAGTCAAGGATAAAAAACATATCTAGACAGATAAGTGCTTGTGACTTTGTTATTTCGGTTAGTCGATTTTATTGGCTTGAGTTTAAATTTCACACACATTTCACCAAATTTGAGCATGTACTCGTATTTGTTTTCGATTAAACCAGATTTGATGAAATCTCTGACGATTATAAAGCATTAAAAACAATTGTTATTCAATATTTTTAATTGTAGTGATAATGACTCGAAGCACATTGAAAGAATTCTATTGTATAAGATATGTCCTATCGAACTAATCATTGGTACAGGCTTTATAACATTCAATAATTCAAGTTCAAGCCGAAGCGCGCAAACCAGCTGCACCATCAATTGAAGCAAAAACAGTGGAAAGGGCATTCACTCTACAACCCCTTTGAGTGCAATGATCCATTAAAAGGTGGTAAATTGCTACTTTTTGTTCGCTCCAAATAAGTGCTTCACAGACTTGTTGGACAAGAGACCTTCAAGCAAGATGCGAAGGCACGAGCCGTGTACACCTGCCTTACAGCTGGGTGCTTGTAATGAGCTTCATTTGCAATTAATCCTTCGTTACTTTCAATAACAATGTAGCCCGTTGAAATAATTCATACGAATTAAGTCATTTCACGTCAGCGAATGAAAACTGTCATATTTTGTTCGACGATACTTCTATACAAAGATATAGTACGCGTAGCGCACTTATCTGAATCTATCTTCTTATTTTGCACGGTTTGCCGTTTACTAATAATTAAATGCCTCTTGCCTCTTGGCCGTGGTGGTGTGCGGACGTTGTTTTTGGACGATCTCGGATAATTATTAATATATTTGAAGATATATTTTGGCGTTTGTGCCGGCGCTGTGTGCTCGGATCTGCGGAGCGCCCCTGGTTCGCGAAATTGTGAGTGTCTCCAAATGCTTTTTTCTGTTGTTGGCTGGGATTTGAACCTTCGCTTTGCGGTGGTGCGCATCTCGGACTGGGTGTGTTACGCTCGAGCCATTGTTGCCAACTGTTGCATAGCTCGCCATTCAACTATATTTAACAAATTTTACTGTAAAAGGAAAAGGAAGCTGCTATTTGTATTTATTTTTATCTTTTATCGAACCTAACTATAGAGAGTCACAACTGCTACATAAATGTCTCATTTACATGACAAAACAAGCTCAGAACCTAACCTGAGTGCCTGTAACGAGGACAAGAGCGAACGGAACTATGCAACATCTAGACCAAAAAGAAAACGGTGTAATGAAGATATAACGCAGTCTGACTTTACAGAATTCCGTAAAGAAATGAAAGACATTATAGAAAAATGGTCTGGTAAGCAAAATGCTCAAATGGAAAAACAAGAAGCTCAACTTTTAAAATTATTTCCTTTACTTAAAGGAATCCAGGAGGCAAACTCCAGTATAGAAAGTACGATATCGTTCCTTGCTGAACAAAATGCTGACCTTAAGAAAAAGGTGGAGGGGTTGGAGGTACAAATAAAGGAAAAAGACGAATATATTTCTGTAATGGAGGACCGGCTGGAAGATTTATTGAGATCTGGAAGAAAAACTACCATAGAAATTAAAAATGTGCCAATGAGTTCTAAGGAAACGAGAGAAAGTCTGACAGATATGATGGATACACTCTCGAAAACATTGAACATTTCTATTAATAAGACTGATATAAAAGACATATACAAGTCAAAAGGCTCCATGGAAAGAAAATCACTTATTGTCGAGCTAAACTCGACGTCTTTGAAAGAAGATCTTATAAAACGTGCAAAGTCCTTCAACAAACAAAACCATACGCAAAAACTATGTGCGATTCATTTGGGTAATAAAAAATGTCCAGATATACCTATCTACCTGTCAGAATATTTGACACCAAAGGCTTCAAGGCTATACTTTTTGGCACGAGACTTAAGGAAGTCTAAAAACTATAAATATTGCTGGACGTCCTTCGGCCGCGTCTACGTTAGAAAGGACGACGACTCCCAAATTACTCAGATAAGTAGGGAGTCTCAGATTCAAGCATTATTGAGTGCGTGACTTTTTGAGTGTTATTTAGCATGCTACTATTGTTTTGTAATTTTTTTTGATCTTACATTGTTTAATATATTATCTAGTTATGTACTTCATATTTTTAAGTTTACTGATACTGTTTATCAGCAAAGTGTTCTTGATCTTACATTGTTTTATGCAAAACATAGATATATACTACATATTATTAAGTTTATTGAAACTGTTTATGTGAAAAATTTTTTAGGGTTTATATATTCTATATAACACCTATATATGTACTTCATATTTTAAGTTTATTGATACTGTTTATACAAAAAATGTTTTAAGTTTTATATTGTTCTATGTTACACCTATATATGTACTACATATTTTTAAGTTTATTGATAATGTACACAAGCAAATCTGTTTATTTTATTTTACATCTAACATAACCTATATAACGTCATGTTGAATCTTAAATTANTTCAAATTTAAACACACGATGTCTTTGTTTACTTTATGGTTAAAGTAAATATTATCAATATATTTTAATGTATGTCGTGATTACTTGTAGAACATATAAGCAAATAATATACATAGGCGATAGGTAAATTGTTACTAATAAAAATATGTCAAATTGTTTCGAGATATAGTTTCAGAAAAGTGAACTATATACTCGTAAGTATAGATTACGTGGGAATACTAACGGATTATTATCTATGTCACTATAATCGTATTACGTGTAATTTGAATAATTTCTCCATTGATTACGAACGCTAATGCGTTGCGCACGCGCATATCTAATCATTTTAAGTGTTACCATTAAATGAAAGTTGTTTCTCAATGGTAGGTACGTACTAGATATGAAACAAATCAATATTGTTAAAGTACTTTCTATTGGTGTTGTATTTAGATTATTTCATAGTTCCTGTTGCCTATTGGTATAAAACATTGTTTATTCCGATGTCTGTGTATAAAACATTATTAATTTTTTTATTGCTTTAGGAATTCGTTTTAATATTCTTTAAACGACTTTTTTACGCAACCGATTGGTTGGTGTTAAATAACCACCGAGAAACAAAAAAATACTTTAACTTTTCGCAATAACAATAAATAAGCACATGTTACAAAAAAAATAATTCTTAATGACAAATTTCAGATTTGCTTCCTCACTTTTAGAATAACATAAATTAGTCTCATTATGATTTGTTTCCAACAGTCTAATATTTATAAAAAAAGTATATATGTAAATTGTTAATGTAAGGTAACGTCGATTTTGGTTGTAAATGGTGATACTATAATGTTTAGTCTTTGTTGTAATATAATCATCATGTTCATAATATTACAATATAATCTCAACAAACAACATGCTTAACATAAATCACATGTTTGCTTATAAACTTGATTTGCAGACGATGTTTGTATGTAGTGATAGTCGGCGCATTCCAATCTACAATTGGCTCTGATGGGGCCTGAAGCAAAAGGTCACCGGTTCGATTACAGCTTGGGGCAGTGGTGTGTTTTTTACGGGCTCAAATATAAAACGATGTGTATTGTTGATAAGTCACGTATAATTATTATTTTTGTTTTGTAATAAGACTTTTGTTTTTTGTTTTAAAATAAGTACCTTAGGCAAAATCATCTTGTCTGGGTACCTCTATAAGTACTATGATTTAAGTACAGTATTATACCCGGTTGAAGATTGAGGTAGGCAGCCATTATTACTGCACAATAAGCCATTAGCTTAACGAAGGCCTCTTCTTATAACTTCCATGCATAATGATCCCTATCAGTCAATAGCCTACCCGCCACATTTACCAAGTCATTGGTTCATCTAGTTTGAGATCGGCTTGCGTCTTTTTCTGTTCCGCTGACACCACTTGAAATCCTCCAGGTTCTTGGCACTAATACATTCTCAGGCAGTCATCATCAGCTCATTGAACATCCCCGAGGGGCACGAGCCTACCAGTATAGGGTGATAAGGCCTTAGTCATCTACGCGGGCCCAGTGCGGTAGCACGATTTCACGCTCAACCTTTGAATCTCTTCGCAGGCGTGTGTAGGTTTCCTCACGATGTTTTTCTTCACCGTAAGAGCATCGGATAATGTTCATATAATTTCGAAAATTCGAAAACACATTGGTACGTGGCGGGATTTGAACCTCAGCCCTCCCGGTAACAGGGCAATGGTCCACACCATTGATCCACAGACGCTCAGGTAGTGTTCTGACTTAATACTGTGACAACAACTCTCCGTGTCGGAAGTAAGCAACTTTACTCAGAGATATCGATGTAGGTACCTACTGATATATATGTATGATTACCATTTTAGTTTGTTTCTTTGCTTTCCAAGTCAAGGATAAAAAACATATCTAGACAGATAAGTGCTTGTGACTTTGTTATTTCGGTTAGTCGATTTTATTGGCTTGAGTTTAAATTTCACACACATTTCACCAAATTTGATGAAATCTCTGACGATTATAAAGCATTAAAAACAATTGTTATTCAATATTTTTAATTGTAGTGATAATGACTCGAAGCACATTGAAAGAATTCTATTGTATAAGATATGTCCTATTGAACTAATCATTGGTACAGGCTTTATAACATTCAATAATTCAAGTTCAAGCCGAAGCGCGCAAACCAGCTGCACCATCAATTGAAGCAAAAACAGTGGAAAGGGCATTCACTCTACAACCCCTTTGAGTGCAATGATCCATTAAAAGGTGGTAAATTGCTACTTTTTGTTCGCTCCAAATAAGTGCTTCACAGACTTGTTGGACAAGAGACCTTCAAGCAAGATGCGAAGGCACGAGCCGTGTACACCTGCCTTACAGCTGGGTGCTTGTAATGAGCTTCATTTGCAATTAATCCTTCGTTACTTTCAATAACAATGTAGCCCGTTGAAATAATTCATACGAATTAAGTCATTTCACGTCAGCGAATGAAAACTGTCATATTTTGTTCGACGATACTTCTATACAAAGATATAGTACGCGTAGCGCACTTATCTGAATCTATCCTTCTTATTTTGCACGGTTTGCCGTTTACTAATAATTAAATGCAATGGTTTTCAAACATCCATTACAACTAGCGAGTTGTAATGGATGTTTGAAAACCTCATTTGAAATTGGCGAAGGCCGAAAACGGACGGAAATAAGAAAAATAGCGCAGAAATATTATTTAAAGTGAAAAGAAGAATAATAATTGATAATTAATAATAATAATTTATTTCAGACCAGGTCTATAAGATTAGGAACAAATTTTTACATGTTAGGGTTAGTTAACTGCATCTTAAAGTTATAAATGTTATGATATGTTAATGTATGTGTAGGTTGGGTAGATTTCGTGGACTACAACATTGACAGATGTTTTTCTCCCGTGGAAATAATTATAATACAATAGTTATAACCAGGTTTTATTAAGTTAGCTTGGTAGCTATCTATGTCCTTGATATGACATAAAAATCTTGGGTTGCACCGATTCCCTTTGCTTTGTTTAGATGAAATTTTGTTTGGCAATCAGACTAGATAGACAATAAACTAACAAGGTGGACAATCTTACTCAAAAAGTGTTCGTGGCAAAACTCTGCCCATCGTATCAACTCCCAAAGCGAGTTACGCTTAATAAATGTTTATCGTTTAATTAGGCTTTTTCACAGATTTATAAAATAAAGTTACTTAATAAATCTGTGGGCTTTTTTAAATAATAGGATGTAGTTTAGCTCCAACAAAAGTTCGCATGATATGATTTTTATAGGAATAAGATCTATCCATACATCCGTAGGTAACTATACTCATAATGTAGCTTACGAACTGAAGTAAAATTTCTATGAAAATGTTATGGTGCTAAGACGTTAGAAACTCGTTTATATCAAACTGGCGTTGTGAGTTGCGACGAAAGTGAAATATGGCAGCTTATCTGAGATAACAAGTTATTGCTTTACACGGCACGTGGCTACTGTGTTACTACACAAGTATATATTTGCTTTATATTTTCAATTTTACAGTTTGAAAACGGATCAGGAAATACAAATTTATGTACCTGTCCCGAAGACATGAGCTTTTTATGAACAGACTTCTTATAGAAGCTTGAAGGTTTGAGGGGATAAATACCTCGAGAAGTCGGATTTCAGGAAAACCTCATGTTTATAATATGGAAATCTTTACATTTAATTGTCGTTATCTCTTGTTTTAAGAGATAATGACAACTCGTATAGTCAAACTAATAGTTAAGAAGTCAGCAACTACAACAACAAGGATTCCGGGATAGAACATGTGTAATAGACACATTTGTGTAGTCTAACATGAGTGGCTCTATTGATCTATTGTTTAGAACTAATAGTACAAGCCTCTTGCTTAAATCGGGGCCGTAAATCAATGTGTATATTTCTTAGTTTACTTGACAAAAACTACATGGTTTCTGGCTAGGCGAAACCGAGATGTACTTAAATATAGGTAATAACAACAATAAATAAATATCCAACAACGTTCACACAGCGCTATCTAGCCCCATACAAAGCCTTTTAGCTTGTAATACGGAGATAATACAATTGACAATTTTAATAATATATATATATTCGGAAAATACATACATATTAAGTATATGTATATAGAAATACCCAGACTAATACAATCAGACATGTTCATGTACACAAATGTATTTCCCGGAGTGTCCGGGATCGAACCCGAAACCCTTAGTGTAGTAGTCGACGTCTCAACTATTAACCAAATGGGTCGTCTGGTATAGGTTGGTAATAACAATGACGAACACTCACGCAGACGACTGTACCTGCGATCTAATCTTCGCTAGCCATATACCACGTTACCAAAATAATGTTCACAGAAGACAATACTGAAGCACAAGTATTACGAAATGCGTGATCCGACTCGTTGGGCAAGCGAAATTCCGAACTGAGCGCCGCAATTACGCTCAGTTCGAGTCGAGCGGTTTGTAAACCGTTGTCACGAGCGCCGAGTCACGAGTCAGGGGTACTGACTTTTTACTTTTACACCGGCTCCAATCTAAGATAAGGAATACACTGAGTGGTGATAAATATTGGATTACTAGTAATTGAAGTAATTACGGCCGCGGTGCGAACTCTCTGATTTGCTGATTGAAATCTATCAATGCTCAACTGTTATAATTTTGGGACATATTAAAACCTGCCCACCCAACTTATGAAATGTGAATAATATACAGAATAGTTTACAGAGGATACGAATCATAACGCTTTTAAAAACATGATTAAACATTACATTCAGTAGCGTTAGTAGCTATCTCATTACAAGAAGATCTTTACAGCAAGGTTTTAAAACCTTGAACTGGACTTCGACTTACAGGGCTTCGCAATGACGTAATTAGCTTGAGAAAATTATGTACACGCGTTTATTTATTGCAAGTTGAACATGAAACGTCAATCGAAAAAATTATCACTGGATAATAATTGCTAATTTGGCGGAATAAAAACTGAATACTCTTCGATTAGGTTGGCAAAATAGAATGCCCACGACTTATTCTGTTGAACTGTAGTTAGCGTTCAACTATTAGGTAAAAATGGTCGTTTTCTAATTTATTATGAGATGTTTTTTTTATTTTTTTATTAATAAAATTACATCTACAGACTCATGGTCCGTACTCTTTTTAGTTTAAGATTATTTTGTAATTTAATTATTATAATATTATATTAGTGCTCCGCGCATGGGGCAAAAGAATTGGTTAAAGGGGGAATGGGATAACAGAATTAAAATAACTATGAGATGATTTAAGCATGTACTTTTTGACAATTGAGTAAGCGTTTCATGAGAAAATTTGAATCTTGAGTTTTACAATAAATACATTTGTTATTTTACAATTAATAATTTGAAATTGTTTGTATTATCCTGTAATCTCAATATTTGCCGGGAATATTGAAGCAGTTATGAAAACGGTGGGTATGAATTGCCTTTAATCTCCACTGTGTTTTACTCAAGGAATTGTATAAATACACGTTAATTAGTTTGTTTGTTATTCGAGTTGGTATCAAGAAATTTTGTTTGGTGATTATTTTATTTTAATTCGGATCCCCAATTATTATTTTTAGTGGTATCTCATGATAAGGAATTAACTTTTAGAGTTTTAAATTGATGCCACGTTCTAAAAGATTAGTTGTACTTTTGAAATATCATTTTACAATTTATAGTTAAAAAATATCTATGTTTTAATGAATGAACCTTGGAAACACTTTTTATCGGTTGGATCAGTAACCCACATTATTTTAGGCACTCCAGATTAGTCAAGATTGATCGTAACTTCTTATTTTGGTCGTCCGTTTACATATTTCCCTTAATTGTTTATATTATACAAAGTACTCGGGTAGGTTATTTGCAATTCCTTTTAATTTTCTATACCTATTGAAAGCAATCTTTATCGTTATATTTTTAAATCTTGTGTAAAGAGTTTTGCTACTATTATAGATAATAAATATCCATCGACATCCACACAACGTCACAGTCCCAAATTAAGCAACTTGTATTAACGATTATAAACAAGTGATAAACATCCCTATTTACTATTTAACATACTTTTGTATACAATATATCTATAAAATAATATACAAACTCCCATACTATTACAAACAGGCATGTTTATAATGGTATGGGAGCACATATTTGTATTGCCCGGAGATCGAACCCAACTATTACACCACATCGGTAGTCAAATTAACGTCGTTATCATTGTTTGGTTTGGAATCCACTCAAAACAACGTATGTCACGACCGGAATTACGCTAAGACCCTCGAGTGCTGACGTCATATCACAATATCCGCCACGCCAATGTTTCCGGTTTCCGGTTACGTACCCCTGCACGATACTGGCACGGATAATTTTTATGTTTAATGATTGACCATGGCTATAATTAAGCTTGAGGGTATGAAATTGGGATATAACACGATTATTTTAAATCTAATGTTTTGCTAAAAATGTGAGTAAAGATTATATCAGTATGATCGTCAACCCGACTTACTTACGATGTTTCACTGTTAGTATTTGTTCCTATATACAAAAGTTCGACATTATTAATTTCTTTCAGATTATCTTCTCACTTGTTAACTTATATCATGAGCAAAAAATTAAAAGTGTTAATTCGAATAGCCAACGTTGTAGTTTTGACACGAATAACCAACCTATAAAATATATTTATTTATACATATATGGTTACATTGGTTAAAATCATGTATTTGCTTTCATAATTAATTAAACAAGCTGTTTATTTTTTTCAACTCCTACAGGCTGCAGTTGTCTTCTACAGTTTCACTGGACAGACGGACTTTGACAGGTCGGAGTCAGGACAATTCGGCGAGATAAGGAGTTTTGAGTAGTCTTGATTTAAACTATCTTTGTGAAGCGGTCCTAACGATGGCTCACCTTATGTTGTGTCCTGCTTGCCCGTGCAGCTGTTCTCAGCAGGATTTAATGACAACTGCAGACAACGCTGTCACCGTAGTTTGCCATCAATACGCTTAGAAGAAGACTGGACAAAAGGCTCGCAGTTTTTTGTAAAATCATTGCGAACAAAAAGGAATTATCAGCCAGAGTTATTAGCCGTGCTGGTAGCTTAGAATGAAACGCTGAGCTATTCCCAGTCCACAAACTCATTGGCAGGGGCAAGTGCAATATGCAAATGGCGGGCTTTGTCCCGTTACGTGTTTCCGGTCGCGTATCATGTCGGCCATCATTGTTACACTCGTGAACATAAGTGATTGTAAAAAAGTTGATACACATACGTAGTTTAAACTGCCAACTATATTTGCTAGTAGAAACAAATTTATCTAATACTTTAGTGAAGATTGGCCCTAATGGATATTTGGCATTTAATGTTAAATTTCCCATATATTGAGTACGTCTCCCAGTTTGTACTTTTTTTGGCCATACATAGTTTGAAGACCATGAAAAAGGCTAGCCTCGTAAAAGGATAGCCGTTTTCGGGCTAAATAGTTAAAATAGGAGTTCACCTGTAGTAAACAGTGCTAGCTCTAGCCCCAAAAGGACGGCAGCATTGCACATGCATATTGCTCACTTAAACCCGTTTTATTTGTATTCAACTGTGTGACGATTGTTTCGGTAGGCTTTTGTCTGCTTCCATTGATAATTTACATTAGTTTTTTTTAGAGAATACAGAAAAAACATTTTTTCAATATCATGTTACACATTCTGCCTATGAATTTACTTTTATTGTCGATAGTACTTTTTCTGATGGCACCTTTGCTAATGAGTTCTCAACATGAACACTGTTTTTGTTGAAACAATTTTTAAGATTCTCAGTGGTATTGTCAACAACTAGGTATCGTCACAGTAATAAAGTTTAGATTCGAATTTCTTTACTGACTTTATGGGCTATAAATATAATAAAAAAAAACACTTGAGAAGTATTCATCACAATGAAATTGTTAAATTAAGAAATATATGGTCAAATTTAAATATGTGACTTAATAATTTCAATAAATTTAACACTACATAGTTTAATACACTTGCGCCGACATGACTGTATTTCTTCATAGTTAATACAAAGGCGCTGTTCATTTTGTTATAGCTCATAGAGGAAATGTTTGAGAAAAGCAGGCGAAGTACATATTAAGAATAGGTCTACAAAAATTAAATTCGATACAAAATTCCTGCAAAAAGATAATCCGTTCGCTTTGTTCGGCAAATACAATATTGTTCCGTAGGTATACCAAGCGATAGCAGTGTTTTTTTTAATCATTAAACTTTTGCATATTAAGTCCAATCAAAGTATTGATCTGATACCGTTGATATTGAATACATAATATGAACTACATATTTCATAAATTTATAAAGGATCCTTGTAAACATATTTAAAAAAATATTTAAAAAAATATTAGGGATCCTTGTATACATATTTTGGGAGCCAAACCAACCTCACCTGCTTTTAGTGCATCCTGTCGATTAGTCAACCCAGATGTGGCCAACCCGGTTTACACTTTCCCATTAGTTAAGAGGTTGCCCAACAATAACTAGCTGGTATGCAATGCCAACCTGGGGGTAATGGACAGTTACGTCGGAATGACTAAAATAAAATTCTTAACTAAGCATCGTCTACCATGCGCCTCGTCTTGTGACGGATCGCGGGCATCGCTAAAATGCATTTAACCATCCAAATTCTATTCCGTCGTCACGATTTTGTCAATCCAAACATTTTTATGTTGTTTGTGGAAATCATTTAGGTATTTTGAAAAGAAAATTGTCAGAACTGTGATTACAGTGATTGTTCTGCCAGTTCTACATCCGTAGACGGGATTGGAGCGGGAAATTGTAGTCAAGTTTTTTTCCTTCTACAACTACAATATTGATACACTTTGAACCAACATATTTTCTTGTTCCTTAAACTATAATATCTTGAAGCTTTTTTCTATACTTAATACTGTTGTGTATGATTCGAGTAGTAACGCATTCATCTTCTTTCTTCGAACCCACGCTACTAGTTATACTTGTAGGTAACTTTAGTTGGAACCAATTCGGTTATTTTATTGGGTATCCTTTTCAAATGACATTTATCTTCATGGAAAATGTTAAAATCGTATCCATCCACAACGACCATTTTCACGGAGCGTGGTGCGCTCGTCGGAGCGAGTAGTCAAAGGGTGGTTAAAAATTATGCCTCGCCCAGCGTGTTAACTCATTTCCGTTTTTCATGTTGGCAACTATGTAGCAACAGTATTTGTTAAAATATTCTAGCTCGAACACGATAAACGCTGAGAATCGTTCACTTTTTCTGTTTTACAAGCTCTTATTGCACTTTCATTGTAACATTTTATTCGTATCGAAAGTTCTCATGTTGATAGCTCGTGCTAATATGAAGTAGGTAAAGTATATTAAATATTTGTGATAATCGAATGAATTGGGTTTTAAAGT
This sequence comes from Leucinodes orbonalis, assembly GCA_019425675.1. Taxonomy (NCBI): domain Eukaryota; kingdom Metazoa; phylum Arthropoda; class Insecta; order Lepidoptera; family Crambidae; genus Leucinodes; species Leucinodes orbonalis. Next base: position 46,776 of record PQWD01011433.1, read on the forward strand.
TATTTGGTGAAAGATTACATATACATTTAAGTATTAAAAAAACTCTCATGAATGTTTAACCTGTTGAATAATATACAATATTGTCATATGTGCTTATTCAAATTATTTTCAATCACAAATAATATATATTTTTTTATATAACGAAGTGAACAGGAAGGTCAGGGCGACTACCTGATGGTAAGTGATACGCCTGACCATTACAGAGTGGCATTGAAGGAAATCAACAACTGGTAAACAGTTATTATTCTCCACTAATTTTCCGCATTGCACCCGTCATCCGAGACAGCAGATGTTAGGTCTCTTATACACGGTAATTTCACTAGTACAGTGCCCTTATCCTGAAAGACAAAAGTGCATAGCACTCTTATTTCATGGAACAATATCTGTAACTGCGGTGGGTAAGTACCTACCTAGATGACATATTATCGAGTCTACCACCTAGTAAATGATATCAATAAAATAGAGAGAGCTTTTAGCAAATAATAGGTAAGGCGGCATAGTTATTTAAAGTTAGAAAACATTGAAAGTACACACAGTAATACGTCTTCACTAAGCGCATCATATTCCTTAGTCTCCTCATAGAGCGAAAGAAGCTTAAACAGAAATTTTGCATTTAGCACCAAATTAAAAACATATGTTTCCACGAGATATGGTTAATATGCGAGTTGCAAAGTAGGTGTCGAGAGCCCTAAGCCAGGTGAGGTCCCACGAGACGTCAGTGTCCGCGACATCTTAAGCCGTGTCGAGTGCATAGCTCGAATATACTCGTACGAGTGCTAATAGGGCTGCTTCTATATCTGATTACTGAAAGGTTGTTTTATATTTGGCTTTGGGTAGTTGCTCGTGTGTCGCACGTGAGTAAACTATTGAAAAACAACATATTGTTTCTTGTATATGCACGTTGGCATACTAGAGCTTAGGCCGCAACTCAACATGCGCAGGTTCCCTCACGATGTTTTCTTTCACCGTTAGAGTGTCGCATAAACGTATATATAATTTCGGAAAAACATTGGTTTTGGTACCTACGTGGCGGGATTTGAACCTGCACCCTCCAGATCGGGAGGCAAAAGTCCACACCATTCAGCCACCGACGCTCTATATAGTATATACATTTAATTTCATTACAATTATTACTTTTATTACTTGAATGTATATATATACATTCAAGTAATGAAAGCAAAAATTGTGCTTTCACGTTAAATTAAACTTGTGCCTTATTGTGTTCTAGAGTTTTGTCCATTTGTCAACCCTAAAGTAAATTTATTAAGCCAGACCAGCATCCCGGAATACTAATCGTTTCGTTAAATAGTTGCTTGTCAGTTAATTACTTGTTTGCTGCTTTTGTTTTACTTTGTCATTTGTTACATTGTTTATACGTAGTAACTACTTGAATAGTTATGATTTGTATGAAAATAATAGTTAAAATAAGTGATAGCTATGCTATCGGGAAATCCTGTGCCCTGGAGTGAGCCATTGAAGGCAGATGATATTTCCCAGCCATTAGCTCTAATTTTCTAATCATTAGATGCATCTACGTACTCATTGGAGCTAGTGTCAGTTGCCGATAGCTGACTGCACATTCAAATTACACAAATTCAATAGTAAAAACAAGTGATTAAAAAAATTTTGAATGAAGATCTCTCTCTATCTTATGATACCAATCAGATATGATGTTCACTTTCTGGACTATATCTGTCTTGGTGATAATTGGGTCTTCAAACATAGTGTCCGGCAAATAAAGTATAGAACCTTACTCTACACAAAATAATGTGACTGTTTATTTTTTTCTTGGCATGTTTTTAGTTAACTGCCTTCGTAGTTTATTAGGTACATCGTTCGGCTGCGTGAAACTCGTGAATGGGTGGGTTTCAATCACGCGGGGTAATATCACTTTTAAGATTTCCCTTGGTAGGTTAGGACTTTGCAGACTGAATATCAGATTGTCCAAAAAGAAAGATGAATCCGTGCTTCGGAGGGCATGTTATGCAATCGGTCTTCGTTAACACTTACCAATCCGCATTTGGCCCGCGTGGTAGATTATAGCCCAATCTCTCCATAGCTATATTGTGCAGGAAGTCCTATGTACTGCCGTGAGCCGTTAAAGGCTAATGATGATGATTTTTATATTTTATTAAATTAAAATACGTATATTAAGTATGTTATTTCATCTATACTTTCAAAAATAGTACTGCCTTGTCCGAACAGCAAGTCAACAAGATCACGCTACGTAACGCGCGAGCACTCGACTCTCGGCGCCATCTCAAGCTGCACTTCACCACAGTCCCAATTCTGCTAATTTAATAGCTTATATCTGTTATTACTAACACTGTGGTATTAAATATTAATCAGGTATGCATATAAAATATAAAGCGAGTGTTAGGTTTAGTTTCGGTATCAAAAATATAATCAATTTTGACTTGTGTAATATAAACGTAACATTTTACTTGTTATATTATATAGAATAATATGTTCATTATAATGAAATTTTTAAAAAACGGTGATGATATATTAACTCCGTTTACACAGCTATGAAAATCTGAAATACATTTCAGTTGTGTTATTTATTACATACGATGATATGTTTATTATAATGAAATTGATGAGAAACGATATTGAAATATGTATAAACGCTGATGAATAGCATAATCCTACAGCTAAAAAATCTAGGACTAAGTATTATAGTCGAGTTATTGTCATGTTTTTTATAACTATTATCATCAACAATAAATTCATTTTTTTAAATACTGAATTTGATTGTATAGAATGAAAGATGACATTAATTTGAGATCTTTTATATTATCTTGAGTTTGTATGCATTGCAAAAATGCCTTTTATATCTACGTTTACAATCCCCTCATCAACTAAAGAGCAGTAGAAACAAGAATATATTGTTCCAGCTCGTAGCGAAGTCTTGAGTAAAATAGCCGTTTGATAAACAATAGTCCTTTGTTAGCCAACTCGATGTGTCAAGCTTCAATAGATTGTAGAATGTGTAATGTTTCCAAACACCGTTTTAGATACGTGTGAAATTACAAGTGGACTCTTGACGAAAGTATTATGTTTATTAATTCGATGGAGGATATTATCCCATCTCTTGGCAGCGCTTCGTAACCCCATTTATGCTTTAAATCCTTGGGGAAGCCTTTGTCTAGCAATAGAAGTTGTGTGGCTATAGTAACCATGTTTTTAGACACATGTAAACCTCATCTAATCGATAGAGAATGATCTTGTGGTAGGTTTTCCAGCAGCTGTAGTAATATGTACAAATTTTAATAGCTTAATTTAATATTTTAAAGCTTAATAAACCTGTCTAATAAATTATGAATATTTTGTTACATATAATGCTTACAATTTCATAATAGATAGATCTCCTGCAGATAAATTCGAGTTAATAACTCCATTCACAAATCATACTCATGTTTGGAAATTATATTTAAAATGAGGTTTATATAACTCTTGCACGAAATACATTTTTTCCAAAAATACTGCAGCATTAAGATTGAATTAATAACTTCAAACCCACATACAACTGGATTCCCTACAGTAAATAGTATTTCATAGTTTTGTTCGCCATACTAATTTATTTAGTATCCCAGTAACGTTTAAATTCTTTAAGTTAATTGTTACATGATAAAGAGTCCTGCCGTTTATAGCTGAAAGTAAAGCTTAATACAGTTTCTAGTTCACAGCTCCGAGTCGTAATTTAATTTTATTAAACTATGTTCTGTGTAGGTACTCACTTCATTTGTGCTAGGATAAGAATCAGCAATTGATGTTAATAGCAAAAGAAGAGCCAAACATTAATAGGCTTTAAATAAATGAGTTTATAAACGAGTATGCGAGAGCGTTAGTGGCTCATTGGTGTGGACTATTACATTCCGACCTGGTGCAGGTTCAAATCCCGCCACGTAATAATGTCTTTTCGAATTTCTGAAATTATATGTACGTTATCTAACGCTCTTACGGTGAAGGAAAACATCGTGAGGAAACCTGCGCACGCCTATGAAGAGATTCAAAGGTTGTACAAAAAAAGTGCATCCGAATCATAGCCCAAATAAACAATAGAGAAAGCTGTAGATCATACTTCATAAAGTTCAAAATAATGACCTTAACGTCTATCTATATCCAAGAAAGTCATTTGTTTTAATAATTTAAATCGTTTCCAAAAATGAAAATACACATAATGTGAACACAAACACAAAGAATTACTACAATTACCGTATTCCAGAGAAAATTAAATACTAGTCCTACTATATGGCCATCAAAATATTCAATAATTACCCTTAGATATTAAACAAGCAAAAATTATACCGAATTTAATACAAATTAAAGCAATTTTTAATAAATGCATGCTTTATAACTTGGAGGATATTTCAGCAACAAAAAGACCTAAAACTTTTTATAGTGCCATTATAGCTTTTGGAATAATTATTATAATTATAAATAAATAAATATTATAAAATTGGTAAGATATCTACCAACTTAAAAATGATTTCGTTACTCAATATAAAATATTTATATAAACATTATCTACTATGTCGAATTAATATAATTATATTTAATGTTAACGTATACGGCGCTCTGAAACTGTAGCCTTAGTTTTAAATACCTAACAAATGTTGCAATGCCCTGACAGGTCATGTTGAGAAACCTTACTAATATTATAAGACCATTGTTAACCAACATGCGCAATAAATGAATATGAATATGAATACGTAAAGTTGGCCATTCTGCACTGGGCCCACAGGTGGATGACTAAGGGCTACACCGTTTACGGGTGGGCTCGTGCCCCTCGGTGAGCGACGCAAAATGAGCAGATGATGATGATTTATTTCATTCCCAATATTCCAAATCTCCCCGTAGTCATACTTCGAGGTCTATTTGTTTGATTGAAAGCAGCCGTTATATAAGCCTAGATAACTTTAAATGTATTTGCTATTCAATGAACTGTCCCAATAATTTGCAACGGTACTTGGCCATGAAATGTTAATTTGGTATTGTTATTGAGTTCAAAAACCTTATCATTCCGTTACAAACAATGCTCAATCATCTTGTGCAACTATCAACGGGTCCGATATAGATAGGTAATGACAAATAGGATTGGTAACTAGTATATAGATAGCTAGTGATGGACACTGTACTGAAATTCGACGGTTAAATATCCGCTAAAGCTAGTGATCGTTAACTTTTCTCATAAAGGCTCCTGAGCCTTTATAAACTCCTGAGTTTTGGATTGTGTTCAAAAAATATAACTCCAAGAATCTTTATTTTCAGCATAATTACTCGTAAAAGGAAAATTTTAAGTATCATTGTCGTCTAAGGTTGATTGGGGTAATTAAACTACTGGGCACTAACTTCACATCTTTTAATAACACAAGGTACTCTACTGCTTGTAATGAGAATCTATGGAATAAATGCTTATACACTTACCACAATGCGCCCGATATTTTATAAACCAGTAAAATGCTACTAGTCGGTAAAAAGTAATTTAAGAGTACGATTGGTTTAACAATTATTAATTTATGTAAACTAATGTAAACGATCTTTGAAATGAAAATCGACATCAAATAAGTACATATCTCAGAAACAAGGTTTGGTTCCCAATTACAGAACTGGTACATCACTATAAGGTACATACCAAAAGTACTCATTGCTCGATTCGTCAGTCGTGACTTGGCGATTTAGTTTCTATACGAAAGTTATTACGTCTAGGTATATGTATTTATTTGAATAGCTAGTGGGCACTTACCTCTGCTTACACATTACACCCGTTTTGTACGTTCTGTGTGCATACGTAGCAACCATTTTGATAATTCTGTAATTAATTGAAACTCTAGATTGCATTTGGAGTCTGTACCTCTTTTTCTTTTAGGTACAAATTATATTCAAGTACATAGTATCAGGAAGATACAACTCAAACTACTTATATTTTATTTTTTATTGAATTGCGTAGATGATTCATGTAATCGTATTTCGATACATAATATCTAAATAATAGGAAGCAAGGGGAATTCATGTTCAGCCGTAGACGATAAGTTAATGGTAATACGAAGCTTATTTTCTTTATTAGTTAACTGTTTTATATGGAAACTAAATAACGGCTATGCATAGGTAATTCTAATTTAAGAACTTTAAAAAAAATCATGTATATTATCAGACATCAGGCAAGTGATTTAAGCCGGAAATTTTTATTTGGTGAAGTAACTTATTACATATACGAAATTGAGTCGTTTGGTAATAATACATTATAATTTGATTGTTACTTCTATTCATAAAATATATGTTTTAAATTGAATGTTTTTTTTAAATTTAAGATTGCAGAGTCACACTTACCTGAATCTTAATAAGTAAATAAAATTCAATGTTCTGATAAGTAAATAAAATTCCTATAGCAACAATACACTTTGACGAATTCTACGATCTCACTACAACGCATACGTTGGCATTATTAGTCATAATTCTAGGGGCATTAAACTTATTATTAGTCACGCAATATTATTATAAGAACACCTTATCTAGTGTTCGAATCAGAGTTTGCTATTTAGAAAGTTAGCGGCTTTCTGTAGGTACTTAGATCAAGGGAAACAAGAGGAGTTTACTCCTTACGGAACTCACACCAACTACATCATGTTACTTCTCGCTGAGCTACGAAGTGTTCAATCTCCAATGCGCCCTGGATCAGTCAGTAGGTTTCGATATCTTAACGGCTAGAGTCAATGGGGGAACCCCATTTTAATGGAAGACTGTACGTCTATCAAGATGAAATATAGGTGCGTATCCTAGTTAAGTATTATGAACATTTAAAAGGCACTAACCGTTGGTTCTTGCAACCATCTTAGTCGGTAACTCCCACCAATCTCCATAAGTCTCCTTGGCTTCCAATATCCTCATAGCCATGTTTGTGGAATTCTTGAATCCTGAAGTAAAATATTGTTGTTAATTATTCAAGTTCTTCGCTTTTGTCATCCAGTCTCTATCAACAACTTCCCGCAGAAAATCGTTCTATGCATGTAGCCGGTTTTTACTTCAGAACTTGTCTGGTCGATGTTCGTGCGATGAAGTGATCATCACAACTTCGATCAAAATAAATTGATACATTTAATTACTGTAGCATAATAGGGCCTGCGTTTGACAGGCGTATGAGTGTACCACATACCATACCTACCCACGAGAGAAAGGCTTCCGGCGTTTCTGAAACTGGTTTGTGCCGTCTCGCTCGCGCCTTGCAAAACCATACGACGCCGCGCCCGCGCTTCATAGGTGCCATTCATACTGTACGTGCGTCTTAAAGATGCTTAACGACCATGTTGGCGTAGTGGTTATAAGGTCCGGAACTGAACAAAAGGATCCTAGTTTAAGTCCCGTGCAATCATAATAATTCTTAAATAATTAATCTGATCAACATGATCAATAATGAGAATGTCAATAATTGTTTTTCTAGAAAGATATCATGCGTCGTATTTTTTTAAAATAAATGAACAATATAACTGAATTAGTAATTTGATCTTTGAAAAACATAATATCTGTTTACAAACTTAAAAAAATAATCAACCACTAATCCTGAAAACCACCTCAAAGGAGACCGTTTGTGAGGTTATTTTCGTGGGTACCTCAATCTCACTTATTTGTTATGCCATCTCAACGTTACCTACAGTGTTGTATTGTAACAGCATTTAAGCCTCTTTATGGTGCATATTATACTTATAAAGTTCATGGTTTTCAATTACCGGTGAGCTGCTTACTTGATTGCTAACTATTATTATTTAATTAAACCATTCCTAATTTGCTTTTTACCAACTTAAACTATCCTCTAAATGGAACTGCGAACTCGCAGTGTTTGTATGCACCTACCTTTATCTCCATCTTGATATTCCGCAAGGCCGCAAGCTGCATAGCTCAGTCAAGGGCAAGGGCTGGCTTTAAAAATATGGGGCATTATTGATTGTTAAGAGCCATTGTGGCGTGGCAACCGCCGAAGATTCATTGAACTCCCATGGCCTTAAGTTAAACATAACTCGAGGCCGAAGAAGGGACGATTTCAAGGGAGTAATCTGTGCTAGCGCAAACCTTTGTTTATCTTTGTTGTCTAGTATTTTATTTTACACTGGTAAACAAATAAATAAATGGATATAGGCAGGCTGTTGTCATATTGTGAATTCTTCGAGGCAACTGTGAACTGTAAAGTAATTTGACAGTCTACTTTTTCTAACAACAGCAGTTTTTTTTGTAGCAAGAACATATGAATAATTATTTTACAGGAGCATAGTTCTTATACCAATTAGACTGAAACAACTATTATATTCTTCCTTTAAGATGTTAGGGTCTCAAGATATTTTACTTGTTTTGCATTGTTTGGAACGACGATCAGGCAATATGACAACATTCGCCGGATTCCAGTTCGAAGCCCCGCAATTATCAAATTCATTAAGGTTTCTTGTCCAACCGTGGACGGGATGGCTCTAGCGATAGCATGCACACCATATAATATGTATATGAAAATAAGCCAAGATTTCGCACAATACTTACGATTAATCGCTGCCTTATTCTCCAATTGTATCCTACAGCTTTAAATTGATGATTTAAGCGCGGTCAAATACAGTGCTAAATTCGTTAAAAGAAAAAGTTTATTTTCGAAAATTAGTGAAGCATACTTTACATGCTCATAACTATTTTTTATTGACCTTCAATATAAAGTATACTTTAGTGAATCTTGCAATACCAATATGTGTGTGTCCACTTCAAAGAGACAATTAAAAAACAATATGCAGCAATAAAACTGATCTAAATAATTTAAAGGGTGTATGTACTTTAAACATCCTTGCTTATGAAACGGAAGCTTAGACAGTAGATCCTATCGTAGTACCAAGAGACGATCTGGAATGATCCGATAAAGATGGGATACGGGTATTTGATGTATTTACGAGTTTGTATTTAATTTAAATGTAACATTTTACAATCGCGAGTACGTCTCGTTTTGTTTTTTCAAATATAGGTAAATAATGTAAAAGTAAAATACATAAGCATTTTAAAGAAGATTACATAATAACGATCCTAATCCGTTTGGTGTGAGTAATTAAAATAAGAAGATGTATATATATTTTATACACAAACCGAGAGACAGTCAATTAATATTTCATGTGCATTTAACCGTTTAACCGCCGCTGACCAGATACAATGGTTTTTCTATTGTGTCTGGAATCCTAGCGGTTAAAGGATTAATCAAATAAATATTCGCCGACATTTACACAGCGCCACCTAGCCCCAAGTTAAGCATGAAGCCTGTAATTTAGGTACTAAATAACGGATATACATACTTATCTACACTTTGTTTTATAAATACATACATATAGTATTATACATAGTTCATGCACAAATATGTTTGTGATGCCCGGGGATCGAACCCGATGGGTCGTCTAATTACGTGTAAAAACCCATGCTTTGGCAGGAATGGAGGGTTTATAGCTCGGCCTCACTGACATCTATCCAGTGAGTAGGGATATCGTGGGCCCAGCCTTACCGTCCCTCCATTTCCTTTTACCTCTGCCTCCATTAAAATGGATAACGCACTCGTTGCTTCTTCGGGGTTACAAGTATCCATTTATTACGGTATGACTTATCTTCAGGTGAACTATCTGCTCGTCTGTCTATGAATTTTAAAAATAAAACGTATAACTAAAGCTTTATTTCTCATTACCAGCATGCATAAGCCTGACGACCTGTCGACGGTAAAGTGTGATCGTCTTAATGAACCATTGTGTATTCGTGAACCGGTGGCTGGCTTGATCAGTGTTCTTTTATTTTCATTAACGCCATGTGGTGTAATGTTTGTGTCAGTTAATAATCACATAATACCTAGTTCTAAACCATTTTGTGATTCGGCGAACGATGTTCAATTAATGCCCTCAAACGAAGCGTTAAACGCGGGACGAGCCAATCATTAATAACCAATCAATAAACTGATAGATTGATCTTGTCCCCAGACTTAATAACTTTGTTTCATGCATGTACGAGTTTGGATCTAAAATGAGGTTTTTACTAAGTTATTATTTCCCGGCTATGTCATAATAAAACATCGTGAGGAAACCTACGGACGCCTACGAAGCGATTCAAAGGGAGTGCGTGAAGTCGGCCAATCCGCACTGGGCCAGTGTGGACGTATAAGGCTTATACACTCTTTAGTTAGGCTCGTGCCCCTCGGTAGAGGCGTATAATGAGCTGAGATGAATGAATGAATTTGCCGGCTATACCTTAGTATAGTTTACATTAAGATAGTAGTCGTTAAACCACCAATCCGCATTGAGCCTGCGTGTTGACGGCCTAATCTCCCATAGATAATATGTTGTGTTGGAAAACTTGTGAAGGAAATTCAACGCTTTGCATAGTATTTGAGGTTACCGGGGCTCAAGGTTCTCCCTTCCCAAATTTCCTTTGCCATCTCTCTTTGTTTTTTTCGGTTGCCATTCACTTTGCTTCTTCGGCGTTGTGATATTTTTTTTTATGTTACCTACTTGGTAAAGGTAGAGAAGGGTAGGGTAGGGTATGATATAAGGGGGTGCCAAGCCGGGTTACCTCCTCGTGTGCTTGAACTGTTGTTTGTCCTTGTCGAATTTATTCTGCAGGGAACGGCAACAGTTTGGGCCGGTGCACCGTGGGACGGGGATCTTAAAGTTTTACTTTCAGCATCATTCCTCGTCGGCTAAAGACTCGGCAAGCGGGGGCACGCACCCTTACTCCCCAGTGGGGGGAGTGTCGGGTTGCAACCCATTTGAGGAGGATCCCTTCTTGAGGAAGCTCGCTCTGCAACGTTCCATTGGATTGACTTAGTCTCCACCCAGGGCGCTCTGCACCCTGGCTTCAAGATGGGATTCTGGCGGACCACTTGAAGGGTTTTTGGTTCGATCCCCGATCAGAAAAACTTTTCAAATGCCTAAAATAATTAGTGATAGGTTACTTAGCTAACGCAGTTGTTTTCCGTATAAGTATGAACCAGAGAAACAGAATTGAATGATTATCATTCATAATTCTTTCATATTAATTAATTCAAATTCTATTTTTGATTTACATTACCATAGTCCACCTATGAACGAATAAAAAAAATGTGTCAAAATTGGGCCAATTTTTGTATGGCTAACAATAAATATTAAGACGTTTGGCTCGCATCTGTCAACACCTCCGGGTTTTCTTTTTTATTGATTATATTAAGATTTATTTCAATAAATAATGGTTATGCGTTTATCACAGAGTGATCAGAGATGTTTATGAAGGATGTTTATAACGTAGTTTATGAACCCAAATCAGTCAATATCGAACAACATGTATTTACTCTTTTTCTATGTTAATATATTTTTATGTTTGTATTTAATGAATTGCATAAGACGTTTCCATAGTTTCTTTATCATGGCAAAATCCATAACGAAGGGGAGAAGCAAGTGCCGACCTCCCGATCCGTCTAATGTCCTTATTATTCCTCTAAGTGCCGTATTGCCTAGACTATATGAAGTTAGAGCGTGAAGGCTTGAAGGATATATTTTTTGATTATTTCATACGTTATAAAATGAAAATATCGTATAAAATATATACCTTTTGGATAATAATTTGTCCACCGGAATAATTTGACTGGCTGGCTACGTATCCTTTGAGGGCTGTGTATAGATAGCTGCCTGATCCGTGGTTTGGAGTAAACCCACGGTTAGACTGCATAGTGAAAGTGATTACCAAGATTTTTTCCAGTCAAGAGGACATGCTCTCAAACTGAGAATTGGTATTGTTCCGATATTTATTTATTATTATTATAATAATGATAAATAAATATAGGCTTTAAATATTTTACGAGGATAGTTTTAATTTATTTGGAATTCTATTTTAATTCATACTTTGGATCTGTGTTGGGTTTGGTGTATGGGTTTATTAAGTATTGTATAAAATATTGTTCAAGATTGCTGTTTTTTAGTGCACACGTTGTTAGACTACACATTGTCGTTTTTGGTAATAGCTTATTCTATCACACTATTAGGCCTGTTATTGATGTTTGAGACACACTTTGAAGTGGTTAGTCGAAGTTATACTGCGTTCGACTTTTTTCAAATTGTACGAGACCTGGTGTGAGGTCTACGGTTTGCTAGACGACTGCGAATATGTGAAAATCATTTAACGGCATCAGTGCCTTATTAGTATATGTCAAATAGAAAATAGACAGTTAAAAATTTAACAGGAACAGTATCCCGCACAAAAAACCATCAAAGTATATTGACCAGCATTCGGGCTATGGTTTTTTGTTCCCACGACGGTCGCCTCCACCGCATACCTGGCATAGTTCCATGCTTTTGCTAGGCTAGCTGTGTGGTTGACCGCCCGGATCTATGGTCAAAGCATAAAGTAAGATAGAGGTGAGAGATTGTCAAATAAAAGCTGGCGGATAAACCGCATCATAAACCTCTTAATGCTTTTAAAACTATTTTTAGATGTTTGATAAATAAACAAGGTGGTCGTTTGTAAAACTACACCTGACAATAACACAATTATTTTTCTATTATATTTGACGTTATGGTTTACTTATTATAATATTTAGAGAATTATGTATGAAAAATTTGTATATCTACTGTACATATCATAAAATATTAAATTTTTAATATTTTATATTTAATTAAATAAAATACATAAAAATTTGTATATCTACTTGTATATATCTTTGTATTAAAGTCCCTCCTACTTTCATATATATCTACCTACATTAGGTCGTAAGCTATTATTACTAAAAGTTGTTACCAAACTTTGTTAGCACTGTTCTCGTTACCTCGATAGTCCAACTTCGATTGAATATCCAACATGTTTTTCCAACATCGGAAGGGCAAAGTTTGGACTTTTAGTGCCTACAGTTAGCTTTTTACATCGTGAGGTATTCAGAGAATTGCATAATGTAAAAACACTTTCTGTACGTATAACCATTCAGCAATCGCGCTGGTCCAGTATGAGAAGGATGTGTTATTGCTTACAAGTAGACAAAAAAATATGGTCACAAACAAAAACTAATAGTAAAACAATTGCACAGTATTATGACCACAAGTGATTTAAAAAATCTTTTCAATCTCGTTTGTTTTATAAAAACATTGAAGAGATTTAGTCGTAGCTTTTTATGACTTAAAGTGAACAAGACTATTTCGCTCACATGATGATAAATTACACTCCTGTCGATTATTCTGTATTTAATGAAAACGGTTAATAAGTTTTCTTTCAACACTGCCTTGCGTTCATCACCAAAGATGACAAATGTAAGGTTTCTGATACCAAGTCATTTTATATATTGTATAACTAATTAGTGTGTCCAAGTGTGATGTTCCCAAAACGTGCATTTCACTATAATTTCATAGCGTTGGATTCGTGTACTTCATTTATATTAATACTCTCTAGCTTAAAATGGAGGCAGGACCGCAATCAGTGATCAGAGAAGTACAAGTTAACTTAAACATGAGTTATTCACGAACTCCTGATTGAGCCAGTATTAAATTTGATTCCAATCAAGCTCCTTACAACGAAGCATAGTTAAGGCGCTAGTTTAGTATAAATATCCACTTCAAAGGTAGGCTGTGAATCTAATTTTCAATTTCAATCTAAAGCCTAAACAAACATGAATTGAACGGGTATTGTCTGAGCCCCAGTAGATGTTGAGCAACCAACATTTACGATGCAGGGCCACTCAGTGGTTTACTCTGGATAGTGCTATCATTTGCTTAAGCTGGTACAGTCGCCATCGTTCTATCAATAGATATTTTAAAAGCAGTAAAAACATTGTCCATAAAATTTTTACCTAAAAACAATTATAGAGTCGTATAAATATAATATTAATATGGCCATCAAACATTTCTTCAATCCTTTATTGGCATTATAAATTTAAAACTCAAGGGAGTTTGTTTACAATAATAATTTTTGGTCCCTTTTTAAGTCATGTGCACTTTTTTTCTAAATACAATCACTGCAAATGATAGGTGGATTGATAACAATAAAAATATCAATTCCTCCTAGTTCAGCTCATCCCACTTTAATATATTTTGATTATTGTTGTTGTTTTGTTGGATGTCTAGTGACGATTTCTGATGAGAAACAAACATGGTATTAAAAATGCGCATGAATAATTTAATATAAATTTTATGATTTTGCCAGTTTTTCCTGGAAACAGCTATATTAGTTCAAGATTTTTTTACATAAGGCAACTGTTATGATTTAGGGGCCTAATGTGCATACTGCTCTTTTCTTAGCAACTGATATCTACCACCCATGAACATTTGCGATAACAGAGGGCATGAAAATATGTATGACAACTCTTTTAACAGGATAACGCTGTTATTTTGAATTGTGTCAAGTCATGTCGCTCAGTAAGTGTATCTGATGGAAATGATTCCACAATTACATCGAATGTGGCTGTAAATGTTGTCCAAAACCTCACTTTACAGGTGTTTCATACGCCTACGAGTATATGGCGCAAATGAAATGTTTACTTTGCTAATTTTGTACGCAGAAAATCGTAGAACATGCCAGTTTTATGTCGCAGAGTGCACAATGGCATTATCTTATTGTTGTCTGAATCTGTTGCGCTCGGTAAATAGAGAGCGGTCACTTACTGATATTAACAATCTTGTTACGATCTCTTGTGAACTTTTATATTTGTTCCATAAGGAATAATTTTAGCTATTTTTCTTGAAGAATAAAAGTTTTAACGAATAAGATTAACTACAGAAATAAGTTAAGAATGTAAGAGTACGTTAATGAAATCTTATGTCGATAGCTGTAATGTTCCATGTTGTGAAGTTAAATTTATGCTTGACTATCATCGTGACTTCTAATTCCTTTTTCATATGGTTTGGTATCGAAAATTGAATGATGAGATATCAAGATTGAAGTTGATAATAATGTCCTCCCAAACGTATCCGTCGACGGCGACGTTGACAAATAATGCGGTTGCAAATTGCACCGTAAAGTTGGCCACTGTAATTATCAAGACCTACTTCAACGCATTTGTAAAATTGTGAATCCAATACGCAGCCAAGTTACTCGTACTTTATAAATATATGCATAATATCTATATTAAATAAGAAGTTTCTACAAGTAGTTATTATATTTCTGGGAGTTGATACCAGTTATTTTGATTGAGCTTATCGAGTGGAATCAAATATGAATACTTATTACAGCAACTTTGTGATCCTGACCAAATAATCTATATAAATATTATAAAGCTGAAGAGTTTGTTTATTTGGTTGAATGCGCTATCTCAGGAACTACTGGTTCGATTTGACATAATCTTTCAGCATTAGATAGCTCATTTATCGAGAAAGGCTATATCATTACGCGAAGAATGTTTCCAAAACGTATTTTTTTTTTGTACTGAAAGCTTCCGCTGTATGCGCTCTGTAAATGCTTAGTCCCGCAAAAGTCATGTATGACAATATTATGTAGGTATGTAACCACAGTTACAGAGTTCTTCAAGTTTAACATTTCACGTATCATTTGTAAACAAACTTGTACTACCTAAACGTCTCCTAACTTCTACTTTGAAAATTCAGGTTATCAGGCTACACATACAGCTTAAACATAATAATTTATAGCCCAAGTTACGCGAACAACATTCAACAATGTATGAAGTTTATAAAACCGATATAATACCCTCGAAAGAATATACTTAATTTACGAACTACAAATTATCGTTTTATACAAATGTTTGTTACATGCCTGTTATAAATATTGTTTTTAATAGTATGATTACGTTGTAGGATATGTGTCAACTCGGAAAAATACAAATGCATGCGAATACACATGATTATGAACTGTTTTTTTATGTAGGTACTGTTGTGATATTTGTGTTTTTTTTATTTGTTTAAGTTGCAACTATGTATTTCCTTTGTTTTCGATGTTGTGTGACTGATACAAATAAATAATTTATTTATCAATATATCTACGCAAATATTTTCTCTAAACAATAGGATATAAAAGGGGTGAATTTAAAAAAATAATAATTGAGTCTTGATTCTTTTGAATCGTCTAATTGAAAAGAAGTTAAAACCAAGTTTAAACCTACCAGGCTTGCGATTTAGATAAAATTTAGCTTGTGATAGGCTTATAGACTGTTTTATCACCTAGACCATACCTAAGTTTAACATTATCGACTCTATGAGGACATAGCTATGTGTACCAAAGTGGTAGACAGTAAAGCTCGAACGCATAAATTCGTAAAGGTCGCTCGGCACAAATAAGAACGGAAGTGGGGCTGATCTTGTAACGTCTGCCGCATTCCAAACAGACCGGATTGTATTGAATTTGCAATAACTAGCGAGTATGTTCCAACCACTTTGATGCCGGTGGGTTAATACATTGTTTTAAATGTGTACAAATTTTGTAATTAGATATGGGATAGCGGATTCCCATAAATGCGAGATTCTTTTTTTAAGGAAACTAGCCAAGCAAAATGAATTCTAATTGATAGTCAGCTATTGAAAATAGGAGATAATAAAAATAAATGTGAGTAATTTTAATTGGTATTAGTCAAATTACTGATTGATTTTATTACGGTCCGTCACGTGGGACTAGTAATATTGTTACTTGTTATTTTTTTGTGCGTATTTTTTATAAATAATAAATAGTGTGGATCTCAACGTGCGCGGGGCCGACTCATTCTTGACCGATTTAATTATCACATTTGTTAATTTTAAAACTTTCACGCACGCCCCATGCGTCTACGCCATTTTTGCCTGCAGTTTTTGCATTATCCTTATCTTCTCACGGCTTCACTCCCTTAGTTTCACTAGCGGCAAATGACTGTGCAAAAACTATATGCGCACTCATAAATATACAAGGATTTACGATTTTGCGCCTTATTTTCCCAGTAATACGGCCATTGTACGTTCTGCGTAGTATTGCGTACCGTGTTTTAATCACTCTCTCCATATTTATGAAGTAGCCTAGCGAACGTAGCGACATTCTTTAACATGTTAAGTGACGTGTGTGTCTCTAAGACCAGGATTTAAAGGTTTCAGGCGTCAATTAAGATTTTGCTTGTTTTTACTCAATGTAGAAACAAATAAATTCGATGATAGGAAAAATGACGTAGTATAAGTAATATTTTAAATGTAGGAATTTTATTTATGGTCTTTTAGGAAATACTTAAATAAAACACATTTCTTACTTATTAAAATATACACGTGTTTTTAAATTATTGCCTGTCATGTAGCTTTTTGTTTATGTCTTAATTGAATATATACATTTCTCATTTATGACGAAAACTGTGCCTTAATTATGTATTCTACCGTTTAAAATTATTAAGTGATTCTTAAATCTACTTGGTTTATTGCCGATTTCAGAATATTAACGACTTCTACCCTATTTCCCCTTCTAACCTTTTTGAGATATATTTTTTTGGATTACCCATCTATAGCAGCTTAACTATGCATATGTTATATATACATAGTCGCTACGCCATCCTAGTACACTAACTTTATTTAAACAGTAATTAATTTATATTCAAACTCATTTATATCAGAATTCGTACTGAAATTGAACATTAAAGTATGAACTTAAATCAGGCAAAGTTGTTTTCGAAAGAAATATGAACGAACCTGTTTTCGATACTTTAAGATTAATATTCCTTAGATTTAATCTGTTATTGTTTTCAGAACTCATTGGCTAAACCTATATTTCAATGTCACCGTACTTTGATTAAAATTTAGGATTCAATCTTAGCAAACAACAATTCTAGGAGGCTTGAATTATTCATAGCTTTTGCCAATCAACTGAGTTTCATTGCCCATTTTGGAATCTTTCATTTTAGTTCTTGTGACTACGAGGATGTACGAGTATATTATTTTATTTTTTGGTAAGAGGTCGACTACGTGGGCACTTCAATCTCAGCTACTTATTCCGCTTTTGATATTTTCCTTAAAGAAAGCTGTACAAGGTGAGAAAGACAGTGACACCACTGAATACTGTGATATTTACAAATACACTTTCAACCTAATATTGGATTGTTATTATTTTATTTCATTCAAAATTTAAAATGTTAACAATAATCTTTTGTTATATCATATTATTTGTAAAATAATTGAATTGGCCAGTGTGCTCACACGATGGTAAATTATACGCCTGTCCACGATACAACAGCATTGAAAAAGACCAAAAATATTATTCTGCGTTAATGACGTAGGTACTGGTCATCCCAGGCGACAAACGTTAGGTCTCTTGTACCCAGTAATTTTACAGCTACAATGGTAGCACTGAGGTGGTACCTACGTAAAAGACTCAGTACCGAGTCTACCGCCTCGTAAATTTAAAATAGGAACGTTGAAATTTATTTTTTTTATAAATTTTACACTATATTATTATCTAACCATCTGTTAGATATAATGACTCCGAAGTCTATCTACACTCGGACACATTCCGATGTATCACAGTTAATATCATAGTACTATCAAACGTCTACTTACCGCGCCGAGTATAATAACCTGTCCTATTAACAGAAGATAAGACGCATCAGATTAGATGGCATCTCGACCACCCACAGTTCACTGACGATATAATACGAACAGAATGGTGACATTGCATAATTGACAGGACGGAAGTTCAGGGATTGTGAAGATTCCACAGACTTAGTGACTTGGGGGGGTTTTATGGTGATTTTGAATTAATCTTTGACGCTAAGATTGATTTAGGAAATGAAGTTTATTGAAATTCAGAAATGAGGCGATTTTTTTATTACATTAAGATTAGAGTGGAAGACTGATCTGTGGTTAAACTCCTAAAATGAGCAGGTCCAAAGTCTAATTGGCGGTTAAAAATCCAGAACTTCTCGAAGACGTGGACCCTAGTCCGACAGTGGCAGCTTAAACAATTATGGTGATAATCATATATACTTATGTCGCAATAACTTGACCTAACTTAGAAAAAGATATAATTATTTTCTTATTACTTAAGTGAATTTTAGGAATTAACTAATATAGTAATGTGAAATGAATTATTTAATTTATAAAATACCTTTAGATAGTTGGTTAGTGTTTGTTTCTGTTTTAAATTTACTTTTTAATAAAACATCTCTGATGTACGTATTTTGTGTCAGATTTTAGATCAACACATTCAAAATCTGTTTTATGACGTAAATATTACTCGTAGTACATACATCATAGCGGGGGAAGAGTAACAGCGGTGTACGGATTACAGTCTGATAATTAAAATCAACTATGTCTATTCTAAAATCACAATGGACCAAAATTGAATGATAACAGTTCCTTTTGTTTTCTCTTGTTTGTGAAGTGGTCTTGGTTATGTCTTGTCTATATTTTAACAATAAAGTATAGCGTACGGCTTGTAGCAGTAGCAATTGGAAACGTTAATTAAATTTCTGACTAATGGCCTTAGAAATTGAAGGGATCAATCATAGGCCCTTCGAAGGGCACCCCGACAGTTCTCAAATGGCCCTCACTACAAGGTACTTTTAAGTTTTAAAATATCATTGGTATTTAGTAGGTCCATTTTAGAAATGAAACTTGTCATTTCTAAAATGGATCTAATAATCTGCAGATTATGACAGTTGCAAAAACAATTAAAACTGTAATTTATTTTGTCCACAAAGTTTGGTTTAAGTATAAACAGTTATAATCGTATGTGCCAGGAGCGGTCATTATATGCGATTGGTACGTTATGGTTGACATTTTTACAATTATTGACGAGAAACAATGTATATTTTTAAAACGAACAGTGTGTTCAAGCAGAAAATATAAACTGAAAACTGTTGTCGTCATGATTATTTTAAGTTTTTGGTTACCTGCTCTAAAAAAGCTTATTGTCATATGAAAGAAACCCCTCAATGAATCCAAAAAAATTTTTAATATGTTAGGTAATTTAAAAAAAAAACAAAATTCTTTATTCAAATTATAACGTCAAAAAATATACAAAAATATTATAAAAAATACTAAACTAAAAATATGAATTTTGATGCTTTGAAAAAAAAAGCGCTTCAGTTTGGCCTGTTGAGAAAGAAGCACCCAAGAAAACTCAACAGTGTAGCCTTTTTTAAAAACAATTACTTAATGTAACAATGTAACAATATATCATAAACACTGAAATAGCTGAGCAGTTTAAGACCACGGATTTTTATCACATAAATATTCGTCAATAGTATAGTACCCTTTTTAGAAAGGTGGTTTTTTATTCTAGCTTTAAACATGTGTAAAGGTAACTCGACAATATTTTGCGGTACCTTATTGAAAAGCTTTATACATCTTCCTATAAAAGATTTACCTACTTTATGTAGTCTCAAGTCTGGAACAGCAAGTTTGTTTCTATTCCTAGTATGAAAATTGTGTGTCAAAATTTTTTTAAAGGTATGATAGTATTTACGGACGTAAATTAAATTTTCATAAATAAATTGTGATACTATAGTCATTATATTTATTTCTTTAAAAAGTTCCTTAAGAGAGTCACGGGGTCTAAGGTTGTAGATAAAACGAATAGCTCTTTTTTGTAGTACACATATTGTATTAATGTCGGCAGCTGAGCCCCACAACAGTAGACCATACGACATGACACTATGAAAATAACTAAAATAAACCAATCTTGCTGTTTCTATATCTGTCAAGAGCCTTATCTTCCTAACAGCATAAGCTGCCAAGCTAAGTCTACCAGCCAGTGATTCAATCTGAGGCCCCCATTGTAACTTTAAATCTAAACATAATATAATATGTAATATTTTTAATATTTTAGATCACAAAGTTAAACACTTCCGGCCTAAGAATACTCAGCCCAGGTAATCAACGAGCAGTCAAAACTTCGGCAAAATTAAATTAGGACAACTTTACGAACCATCTTTTAATATCCCATGAACCCAACTGTGTTTTAACAAAGAAAAATTTACCTCAAAAGTCCATTACGAATTGTTCATTAGAATCTACCGTTCCGCGCTTTCTTCGCCTAAGACTGTCATGTCGGGAGCTCATAAATCTCTTGCTGAGATAAATTTACACATTACGACTTTGAGGAACAGGAATAACGTAAATGCCCATCTTATTTTCAAATAAAACTCATTTGTTATTTTATGAAACCAGTAGGTAACCAAAACACACAGGACAAAAGTACAGTTGTTTAGAGATGGAATTCAGCAGCCAATATTTTTATATTTCAAAAATACCATCTCACTAAGTAAATAAAACAAGACCTCTGTAAAGACACGCATGTAATTTATTATTACTAACGAGTATGTAGGGTCATTGCGACTGTGAGAATATGTCTTCCTTAATTGCACGTCCGCATAGACGATCGTGCGATGTAAACGCACTTTATGACCACATAAACAATGGGATCGTTACGCAAGGCGGGACGTGACCGACGGTCGCTGCAGGACGCTTATTGAGAGTGAAAGTCGCGTTGCATAAACTCGATGACGGTTCATGACAACTGATGGATTAGTGCGGGGACAACGATGGGAACTCGCGACAGTGACAGTTCGTATACAATCCTACGATTAATGAGCGGGCTTCAAGATACATGGGGCTTACAGTCGTGTACGTAGCAGTCTTTGATTTAAAAGGTGAAAGGTTTGACGACCTATTTGATGTTGCGGTTGAGACGCCGGCTGTCACACCAATGGTACGGGTTCGATCCCTGGGCAGTACAAACATTTGTATGCATGAACATGTCTGTTTGTGATGGTCTGGGTGTTTTCTATGTAAAATATGTATGTACTTACAAAAAAAAATGTTTCTAAGTATGTTTATCCGTTGTTTAGTACCCATAGGGTTCACGCTTAACTGGGGGCTAGATGGCGCTGTGTGAATGTTAGTGGATATTTATTTATAAAGAGAGATCAATAACATGCGTAGATTTTCATTAGTATTTTTATAGAGTTCTGTAAGTCTTATGTTATACCAATACAGGGTGAAATCAAAAACACTGTTTTTTTATCTAATAACCTTATCGTGATTCAAAGTGTATATGTAGCAAATCAATTGTTAATACAAATTTCAAATATCTGAAACCCTAAAAAATCATGTAAAAGACTTTGCAAATGATCAATGATACATTTTACAAAAAAAAAATTTACTAAAAATATGATTGATTTAAATATGGGTTAAATAAGTAAGCGAAAGTGATCGCTCACTGAGGGCCTCTTAATAGACTCTAGGTTGCTCAGCGTGCTATGGAGAGGGCTATGTTTGGTGTCCTAAGCGTTTCATATCCGTAGGTGAACTAGGATGAACGCCATAGCACAGATGATTAGCACGTTGAAGTGGCAGTGGGCAGGGCACATAGTGCGTAGAACTTAGGGCCGATGGGTCGGAAAGCTTTTCCAGTGGCGTTCACATAACGGAAAATGAAGCATAGACCGACCCCCAACCAGATGGATGACCTGGTTAAGGTGGCGAGTAGCAGATGGATTTCAATTACTAAGGATCGACCCGCGCGGAAATCATTAGGGGAGACCTTCGTTCAGCAGTGGACATATTAGGCTGTAATGTATAAAGATATTTAATACTAAAACGCTACACTGTCGGTGCATAAATATTATTTTATTAGGAATTGTAGGAGGAAAAGTGATTCAGACATAAAAGGTAATAGTAATATCGGCAATAGATAATAAAATGTAGTAAGAAGAGGAAACGTGATGCTCATTTTGTTACCGTCATATTTCAACAATAAAAAACCGTCATCTTTAGCAAAATGTTGGGTTCATATTGCCGTAATAACCTAGATTTTACACAGCGCGGATTCACAAAAAAAGTATAAATAATAAACTTCCGTGACATAATGCTCTCCGACGGATTTACAATTTATTTTCTGCGGTTAACGGTTTTAAACTGTGTCTGGCAACACCTGAGCAATATTAAACCTGACTTTCACTGTCATAGAGTTTAAAATTTATTGTAAATGTTTCGGCCTCAGTTGAAATGATATAATTTGCGTGGTCACACCGGGCCAAGCGTTAACTTTGCGGCTGGAGAGTTGTAAAGCGGAAAATTCAGGATCAATATCGGTAATATTAACTTCTTGGGGACAATTATCGCTATGATATTGTATTAAATGAATTATATTTAAGTGTAGTATAGCTTAATTATTGATGTATTAATATAGTTATTTACTATAAGAAATGTTTCTAAGGTTCAATTACTTATTTTTGTAAAATGGTCAAATGTAGGTAACAAAAACCAGCACAAGTCATTATTGAACTGTAATATTGTGATTCAATAACATGAACCGTTATTTTGACTGTATCTATTACATTATCATATTTCGTAATGTAAATAATGTATATTAAAGGTATTCATTCACCTAATGTTACAAATAAGATTTCATTAAGATAACATTCATCCAATAAAGACGTGTAATTTATTTATCCGTTAACGTTTCCAATTCCCGTATGTATTTTGTGTCACATCATCAATCAAATTACAAATAATCTGGAGACTGTATATTCCTATCTTTATTACATACTTGTTAAGATAGAAAGTTCCTTGGCTTAATGTCGTGGGAAATACATCGAGACGGAGATGCAAATATTGTGTGAGCTTGACCTATTTACATACTCGAATATTGTTCGAGTCGCAGACACGTATTTAATTTTTTATTAAATGATTATAAATAATATGCTTAAAACAATAAACAAGCAGATAAACAAAAAAAGAGCTAATTCAAATTAATATGAATTCTTTCCATACTGTAGTTACACATCTTTTACTTTCCACTATGTGAGGCTCTAAATTGCATAATATGTTGTATGATAAAAAAATCACAGCCCAACCAAATCATAACCATATTAACAAAATGTATTTATCTTAGATCCTAAATCTCAAGTAGTTTTGACACTGCCCTCACGGATCCGCACTGGGCCCTCGTAGTGGGTTACAGCCTTATCTCTCCATAGCTATGGTATGCGGTACGGTCTTGTCCTGTAGTGGGACTTCATTGATGCTATTCTTTTTTACTTTCCGTTTGTATTATATTTCCTTCTTTGTGTTAATTGTCTGTGCCAACAAACAAAAAATATGTTACATCTATTTTAAATTAAGAACTTCTTTTCATTGAAGTCTTCATTCAAAATATTCGTTTTAAATGAAAAGTTTAATTTAAGCTACTTCAATTATTAAGGAGTGTGCTTTGACCACACACTGGACACTGAGGAAATAAGATTTAGAGTTTAGTTCTGTTTGCTACAAACTGTCGGTCTGTAATCTCCTTTCACTGGCGACGAGCATAATAATTTCAGTGGGCTACAACTACAACTTACGTACTACACCTTTCTTGTAGGGTTTTGTTTTACGAATTATGTACTATGCTATTTTATATTCCGTACATTACAGTAATTACAATAATTATTTATTCTTAAAACAAAACCGAGTACACAAATTAATGAACTTGTTTATTACAAGTCCGCTGTAAGCTCATTCCTAAAATATTTGTAATTTTAATTGGTGATGTCAAACGCCGGCTTGTGGCTGTTAACTCTCTGTCGAAAATTTTCATTCTATTAAACAATTGACGAGCACGTCGTTATTCAGAGGTTTATTTATTAAAATAATTTCGTCACTGCGGTTTTGTAAATTGCACGACCGGTAATAAGCAAAATCTACTCACGTTTATGTTAATTACCAATACAGTAGTTGGTTTCACAGCGGATATTATACAAAACCGGACGTGAAATATTAATCAACTAAAGAACATGAAGAGTATTATCTCTTTACTATCATCAGTATTGGTATTTTAATTATGATATAAAATCTATCACTGGCAAAATTCATAATGACAAAAAGCCTCTATCTTTTAACAACTACTGACTTGAAGCTACTGACGTTACATTATATAATGGCATAATTTGACACTCCTTAATAATTTACTGCTGCTCCATAGACTTGTGCCCCAACGTCATTAATTTAAATTGATTAGGTGCGATAATAAGCAATAAATTAACCAGCACAACGGGGATGTAATTAACTGGATTAACGCTGCTTAACTAACCATCTATAATTACAAGTAAAATCGGATTAGGAATTTCATCTCCATTTTTGTAAGGCTTGACGTATTCCATTTTTGAATACGAATGTTGAGAAAACCCGTTGAATACTATAACGGTACTGATAATAAATAAAGAAATAATAAAATTTAAATATGA
Organism: Leucinodes orbonalis; assembly: GCA_019425675.1. Classification (NCBI taxonomy): domain Eukaryota; kingdom Metazoa; phylum Arthropoda; class Insecta; order Lepidoptera; family Crambidae; genus Leucinodes; species Leucinodes orbonalis. The sequence goes on from PQWD01011433.1 coordinate 71,911, forward strand.
AATGATCATTCGGAATACCATGGTAACTGACTCCATGCTTACTTAAAATTAGAAGTCACAGTTTGTAACAACATACTCATATTTTGTAATAACTTGTGCACTAAAGACTACAATCCCCCTGGTTTGGGCTGCTAAACCTTCTTACCTATTTATAAGTAGTAAAATTTTTCTTAACCATCACTTGATAAGTTTGATTGAGCTGAGACCACTAAAATTACACATTTACTCCCCCATTTTTTTCATCATTATCATTAAACGTTCCCACCAAGGGGCACGAACCCGTATAGGGTGATAAGGCCTTAGTCGTCCACGCGGGCCCTCTCTTCGGAATCTCTTCGCAGGCGTGCGCAGGTTTTCTTACGATGTTTACCGTAAGAGCGTCGGATAACGTACATATAATTTCAAAAATTCGAATTTCAAAAGGCTTGTGTCGTTATTATCGTTCGAGCTTGCAGACCTGTACCAGCTAAATTAATATTTCACACGAATTCGTAGTTTGTTTATGTAGTGTAGAACTAGCAGCAAATGTTGTTATTATTTCAGTCTGAATCTCGGGCTTAGGTTAACTCAACTAGATGTACATACAGCGCTGATTGGGCATGCGTGACGCAATCAACTTCACTTCAGACACGTGAATCGAACCAAATTGGGCGCCAGTGCTGTTAATTTCACGTAATCATAAAATTTTTAATACTGTTTGATATTATTTTAGATATGTGGTTCTATCAACATAGTTGTCTTATTTCTTTTATATGCCTGAAGGTTTTTCTCTAGATAAAACGATGTATTTCGTAATGATTTGTTGCTATTGGCCGCTGATAAAAACATAGATTTACTGAGCTTGTACAAGCTGTGTGTGTACACACCGTAGCACTAAACTTATATTATTAAACTATTGATTCCTTAATGGACAAGATTTTAATCGTGAATTATCCAGGCACTGTGAATGAAGATACCGTGCTATATCTATAAAATCCGATACAAAGCTGATTAAGCTCCCGTGCCGTAATCAGAGTCGTCCCGCGCGAATCAATCGAATAAATTGAGCGTGCTGTGTGAAGTTGAATTTCGCGCACTCCAGCAATTTCAGCGAACACTGGACACATTTTAATGATGGGAACACATAACGTTGCGTTCCAATAATTATTGGTTTATCGTGCATTAAATGCATTCAATTAGTATTCCACATGCATCACATGTGGAATTAGTTTGGCAACGGGGACAGTTCATCAATTGATTAACATTATGCAATGCATACAATAATTGAAATTGGTTTTCGTTAACAAAGTGGATTTTTTATTTTGTTTAAAACTATTTGTTTACTTGAGACATACAAAAGATTGTCATTACTCAATAATTGTTTTGAATAGAATGGCATGAATAAAATGACCCATATTACCCATTACAATCACACAGTCATATAATATATGAAATGACCGGGTATAAGAGACCTAACATCTGTTGTCTTTGGTTTCGGGCGCAGTGCGGCCTTGACGGAGAATGACAATTGTCTATCAGTTGTTGGTCTCCTTCAATGCCGCTCTGACATGGTCAGGCGTATCAATTGCCATCGGGTGAGCCTTGACCGTCCTGTACACTTTATTATAAAAAATACTGGTACTCTTCTACTTAAAGGGTTTTTACCGAAATTTGTTGCAACCTTCTCACTCATCGTCATCAGTGCATTAAACGTCCCCACTGAGAAGCACGCGCCTATCCGTAAAGGTGTATAGGCCTTATTTATTTATTTATTCGTTTACTTAGTCGTCCAGTCGCCCAGTGCGGATTGTCCGACTTCAGGCACAACCTTTGAATCTCTACGCAGGCGTACGCAGGTTTCCTCATAATGTTTTCCTTCACCGTAAGAGCGTCGGATAAACGTACATATAAATTTGAAAATCTGAAATTATGTAACATTTGATATTAAATCGTGTCGTTCGTATAACGTAAATTTATAAACAAAATGTCTATTTAGTGGTACTTACATAATTAATCTAATTCCCTGAATTTATAATTTATAATGTTGAGGACGCATCACGAAACTTCAAAACGACTAGCTTGTTTGTTTTAATTACTGTAATCAATGATATTGCAATATAATTTATGTGGTATTTATTTTCCGAGAAGGTGTTTCAATATTTATGATGCAAAATTTTATCAAGTGTTATTATGAAAGTTTTTGAAGAATGACTTTACTTGTTATTTTGTCTAGACTTTTTCCACACGTATTTTTTTCTTGTTACAGAGACGGGGAGCACGGATAAGAGCAATGGTATGAAGGAACCGGGATCACCAGAGGAATTGGTATGTTTATTTTACTACACTATTGGTCACAACTTAAGAAGAGTCTTAAGAGTAGTTTTATTGTATAATAACGTTGTTCGTTTATAAAATAAATTTGAACCGATAGTAATGTACAATATTCCAATCGTCAAGCAAGCCTTTACCCATGTAGACAGTAACGGGCTGTCATATGAGTAGTTGTTATCATGCATAAATACCAATCATAAATCATAAATATCATAATACATATAATATAAATATTTATTGTTTGGGCATGCTTTCTAATCCCTTCCTTATTCGTTATAATATGATAATGTAATACAAATGCACAAGTACGTGTTTCGCGGGTTCAAATTTCCTAATTTCATTAAGCTTTAATTATTCCCGGAATCACATTGAGAATTGCTACAGCCTTAGCTACGTCGTAGTTAACGGGCCGTAAAATATCTTGAAATGTTACGTTATGTCTTTATAACACATTGTTACGTGAATAAAAGCGATATACGTTTCCGTTATCAATCTCAATGATTGTCACAATTGTGTATTCGGTGTCAATTATGATACGAACATATCTCACCGGCGCAAGCTACCAGAACCCAGAAGCGCCCGTCACTGCCCATCAATCACATAGTTCCATTCTGTGTTGGTACTGATGACCGCTGTCATCGCACTGAGTGATTGACCTGACCCTGCTCATTTGTCATGTTGTGTGGAAGATTGATCACATTCTCAATGACGTTTTTGTCAATGCGATATGATAGAGGGATCTTCGTATTTACAAAACTTTGTGAGCGAGGTTTATGGAGTCTAGAACTTTTTATTAACTGAGTAGAAGGGCTTGAAAATGTGAAAGTAGGGATATAAATGAAATTAGAGTGCCCATGTTATTACACAAAGCCAGCTTAAATTTCTAATCAAGTAGTTTCTACAAACAATTCTACCAAGAATCGTAACCCAATCTTCCAGATGTATGACTGTTATGGTAACGTTGTATCAATCAGAGGTAGTAGTGAACATGTGACATACTCAATTGTATGGATAGAAATGGTCCCGTATACGACTGTTGAAATATCAACTTCACCAGCACGCTGTGCATCCAGCTGAATACGGAATGATACTCTAGCTATCAGCAAACTCTATGGAAGTCGTTAGTGGAAATGTCTAGCAGGGGACGTTACGTCTGCAGTAATAGTTGACCACTCAAAACCCTGAAAGAGCAACTAGCAAGCGTAAACCAGCCCATAACATCAAAACTGGTATTTATTGGGAGATAGGGCTATAAATGCTATTATACATTACGAGACCAAGTTTTAGCCAGGATAAATGGCTTACGTGCCTTCCGACTTAAAATAATATTTTTGTTGCTTAGCTTTCAATCTCAACATACATATTGTATTTTATTATCTGTGATATTTATCCAAAGAAGATTTAATAAGTAAGTGCTTTTAAACGAATATTACTCGTCTCAATAATTATGACAGCAAAGCTCTTGAATTAAGGATATGGTTCATGGTCCATCAATTTGGCATAGTTCCTAGCACTTATATATAGTAATAGTTTTTATGTATTTTCATTGGAAAGTTATTGGACTGTTGTTGCCAATGTTTCCTATAGGTAATTGAGAATCGTGTAATGATCGTAACAACTTGTTTTTATTCTGTACTCGTTATTTGTGAGTTATGATATAATATCGAATAGATACGTTATTATTTGAGGTAGCCGATAGCTGGTCTTATTTATTTTATCTGCTTGAATTTTATGGCAGGAAGTACTAATGATAATTTATTTTATCCGGGAATTATTTTCCGGCAATAAAAAAACATCAACCGAGAGCTTACAAATGCGAAAGTCTTAACCTTAAAACAAACTGTGATTAATGTTAAGCTATTTTTGTTAATCTTATAAAAAATACTACATAGATAAAAAAATACACACCTATAATGTATATGTATGTATATTAATTAAAAAAATGTTATAAAGTAACCTGTGGGCTACATTATCAACAAATTCGCGCTGTCGTTATTGTTTTACCATTTCTATACAATAAATGGTACTATAAAGTTGCAATAATAGAAAAGGATTAACGGAGGTTTTGCCTAGGAAAGAGCGGGTATTATTTAATCTGCGTGGGAGACACGACCTCACATTTTTTCGCCTAAGCACTAATGATCCGAGTCACCGCGGGTGACTTCAGCAGGTTATACCAAACGTATTATGTCCCACTGCAGGGACAGGCCATCCCACATAGTTTGGCTATGGAGAATTTGGGGACACTCGCGCGCCGTCTTCGGATTGGATGCCAACGACTTCCATCCTAAGATTGTTGATGTAGCCAGGACCGACGGCTTCACGTGCCCTCCGAAGCACGGAATCATTTTTTACTCTATAAAGACGATATCAAACGTTACAAACAATAGATTGTCTATTGTGTCTGTATTTCTGGCGGTAAGAGGATTAAGAATAGCTGTGTGTCAGGATAAAGAATTATGATAGTTATAGTACTGAATAAAGTCAATGAAATCTATTACACAAGTTAATAATTAATCTGCAATTTTACGTCTAAGTTTTGTCCAGTCTAGCCCCATAAGAATACAGAGACGATTACGATTTCACATCTCGAAAAGTATAAATAAGTATTTTTTAAATTTTACGTATCATACTCGTACGAAAAAAGAAAGTATTGCTATCATTAAAATAAGAAACAATAAAAAGGGTTATATTTTTTTTCTAAGATAAGTTGTCCAACCTAACCCTTAAATGGAGAACATCAATGACAGGCCCGTTACATGATAACGGTGACGCGGCCTCGATAAACGATCCACGCCCACTGGTATGTAGATAGAAAAAGCCATGTTGATGAGGATGTCGGCTTTAGTTCAATTAATTGTTAGCTTAACCCATACTAAGCGGGGCATGTTTATAAACACAACTTGATGGAAATCCTGTAACAGTTTGTTTTGAGGTTAAGACGTTAAACGGTTCATTAAACGTAATCGTTTTAAACATGATGAATGATGACCGATTGGGGAAAATGGTTTGAACATCAGCATCTATGCAAAAGGTTCTATGATTGTGCAGTTTAAACCTTTGTTTATAAGAACATGTATTTTGTTCTAGTCTGTATATTCCTATGGGTAATGTGTAGTATAGAAAGAAACATACTGGTTCTTAAGTTTATTCGTTTTTTACTTTCCAAAATGATTACTTAAAAAACATTAAAAAAAAAGCTTATATATTATGCGCTGGAATAAAATGTAGCAAAGTAGTACTGTTTATCAAGATTACATAGTTTTTAAAAAAACAGCTTTTGGGGTATGTTTTTACCATTTGCAGGAAAAAGTTTTTTATTATATAAGTGTACGGTCAGGGCGCTCACCTGATGGTAAGTTATATGCCTAACCGTGACAGAGCGGCATTGAAGGAGCCCAACAACTGAAAGACAGTTAAGTACTATTCTCCATCATACCGCACTGCGCCTGACTACCGAGACGACAGATGTTAGATCTCTTATACCAAGTAATTTCACTAGCTACAGTGCCCTCATCCCGAAACACAAAAGTGCATAACCTCCTATTTCACGGGACGGTATCTGGCATTGTGGTGGTACCTACCTAGACGACTCAGAATCGAGTCTACCACCTCGTAAAAAAAGAGTGAAAGAGATAAATAATGTGAAAAATATTACACACCACCGAAAGGGAACATCCAAAATTAAATGACAAAACACATATAAATCAGTACAAATGCACCTCGCAATAATTCCCGAATGGAGTTAACAGGATTGGCGTCGTTGTACCGTGACTTCCATATGTGTGCCGAGCCAATTAGGGCTGTCACAAGGTATCGTTAGTACAGTTGGTAACATCTTTGGAAATAGGATTATGCCCCCACATTTCTAGGAGAGCGATGATTCAATATTTAGCAGGAATCCGCGATGAATTTGTCCAATTTAATAGCTACATTCAACACCTATGTAGTGTAGTATATAGTTAATTGTTAACCTTTCGCGTTAACAATTAAATAAAAAATATTATTTATTTACTTTTCCATTTAAAGCATGGTTAGCTCTTCTTCCGCTGTTTCAATAGCCAATTAGGCATAAGTTTTATTGAATGATTTTAAATTGATGTACTGTAAAACCTAATTGAATACTCTATTGTTGAAGAAACGCTTTTGGTGATATACTCAACGGGCTATCTTTCATGTATTAGATAAATATGTAGTTTAATTTATTTACGTATATAGCAACTCATAATTTTACAACAGAACAAAAGTCTTAACTTAAAGTTCTAATAACTTAACATTGCAACGAACCCTGAACTCTTGTAGTTCAGGGTTCGATATCCGTGCATTTGTGTGCATGAATATTACATACTGTTACTCGTAGTATTGGTTTGGGTGTTACAATGATATAATGATTTTGTAATTACATACATATTATATACAAATATAATATGAATGTAATTACAAAAAAATATATTAAGGTATGTTTATCTTACATTTATTATTAAACTTGCGCTTAATGTGGGGTTAGATGGCGCTATGTGTGTGTGAATATTTATTTATTAACATTCGTGGTATCTGGTTCTAAGCAGACTGGGGGTATAAGCCTAGCGTAAGCTTGAGGAAAAATAGATTGGACTGACGCAAAACCCAACCAAATTGGTCTGAATGATTAGCGTCGATCGCTAACCCTGCCGTCAGCTTACCGTCCCGTCCGGTGAATGATTGGCGCGACCGCCGAGTGGACCGCACCGCTGAAATTTTCAGCAGCTAGCTAGAAGATTACCGCTCGGCCGTTTGGGGTTAACATGCGAACACAGTTCTACCTAGCTTACCTTTGTTTTGACATTCTATTTGATGTATATGTTGAAGATCCATAGAGTTTACATACGAGTGGATTTTATATGCCACGAATATGTTCAAAACGGTTTTGCGTCTTAAAGGTGTGATATCAAATCATCATCATCGGCCTAAGACGGCTCACTGCAGGGCACAGGCCTTCGCGCACAGGATTCTTATGGAGAGATTGGGTGATTAGTTGATAACCCACCACGCGGTGGATGTTTACGACTACGAAATATTAAATATTCAGGTTTAAAAATTGTTGGTACCATTGGTTGGTTATTCTTCATTCGTCGTCACAAAACCTTTATTAGTGGACGTTTTAAGATATTTTTAATTATTGCTATTTATCATCATTTCAGCCTTGTTCGAACATATACTAGATAACCTAGTCCCTACTGCAACGCTCTTAGTCGAAGTTGAAGTCCCACTCCGGGACGCCCTTAGACTCATTGCATAAAGTGCCCAGCCAAACTTTGCCCTCCTAACGAAGAGTGCAAGAAGTCACGTTTTGGGCAAATTAACTTAAGACCCTTTTATTTTTTATATTTATAAATGGAATTTGAAGTTAGGAGGGCAGAGCTATTAAGGCTATCTGCGGCCGAAAATACCAACACGCATAAACCGGCATAGTGGGTTATACTCGTAGTCATAACCCCTCTTATGATGTAGGAAGCTTAGTCTACCAGGAGCAATAACGAATATGCATAACTTGAATCAAAATATTACGACTTTATGAAATAATTATGGGGTATGTACGCCTATTCCTGTCAACATGTTTTGTACCTAATTACCACTAAAGCCATTAAGAATAAAATTATTTTTCCACAATCTCAGTTATAACCGGTCTTGCAATGGGATATTCTTAAGTGTGGTCTGCAGTGGGGTGATCCGTCCATTACAGGTGAATTACGTATGCAAATAGCAATTACCGTCTCCATCAGTTATGATGTTATACGAGTATTCACAAGTAATTTAGTTATGGCAGACGTTCATTAATAGGAATGAGTTATAATATTATATTAAAATAGGTGATTTTCTATAACGATGAGAGAGAGTAGTCTCTACCTTTTCTTCATTTTTTCTCTCTTTCTACATATTATTATTAAGTTTATTATGTAAAAAACTGTTATATTTCAAAAATTATATTTTATGCTATATGAAGAGTAATAAATAGCGCTTATTTATTACATGCTCATTTTATTGAATATTTAAGTTTAGAGACAAATGCTAAATAATTAAATAACCTACATAAATCAATTATGAACACAGCATTCGTTTTTAAAACTTATTTTATTTTATTAAATTTATTATATCTAGTATGTTAATTTTCATTGATATATTTAACAGTGCTCTAGTCTAATCTCAGCTCAGTCTAATATTTAGACTCCGTTGTGGCGAGTAAACCATACAATTCTCCCCTTCATTTTAATATCACATTATTATTTCTATGTTATTCGTTAAAATGTACCAAATACTTATCTACACACGAGTATCCAGTTAGTTAATGTAACAAGGTACTAAATGGGCGCCTTGGGATTATGCCGACATGAATAGTAACTTCACCCAAAACTCGCCTGCAATAGGCGTTCAAACCAGTGAGGCTTGGCGTACACGGGTAAGGTGGTTGTTAGTACGTTTACAAGGTTTACCGTACACGAAGGGCTGTTCGTAGAAATATATTATATTGAAAAGCTCTTTCTTTCTAAGCTTCCAATCGTCTGCCTATTACAAATTGTAGTTTATTGTATGTGAAATTTACTCATGTTTTAAACTGTGTATAAAATATTGGTTATTACATTTTTTTTATCCTTTATAGGCAGACATTTGACCGCCATCTCACCTGATGGTAAGTGATGATGCGGCCGAAGATGGATCATGCCTGCCTAGAAACAGCCTATTCACTCTTGCCTTAAAGACGGCCAGGTTGTAATGATCGGGAACACATAAGGAGGCAAAGAATTACTAATTGCAATTTTTACTTTACTCCGCTATATTTTTGTAAATTATGAAATTGATGCTCAATTAATTACCATATAAACATTTGTTTTAAACTATTATACAAAATGTTTGACTTCCCTATTAGTTTCGAGTGACAGTACTTTCTTTTATCTTTAATTTTTTTTGGTTCGAAATTTAAATGTTAATGAGAGTATTTGTAATTTAATAATCTGTCAAGTATAATAGCAAGTTGCTCTTTTCCCATTGGTTATTCGCGTGACATTTGGATATTTAATGTCACTACAAACATCAGTGACCAATCGAAATTATCCTAGACCTTTCACCAACGTAGCGCCATCTAGTGAGGTTTTACATTGCAAAAACCCTCATTAATTTAAAATATTCAGTGGAAAGCAAACCTAACAAAAAGTTGCTTTTATGACAGGGCTTAACAATACTGTGAAACATGGATTAATTGACGGGTCGAAGGTGGGTTATGCATTGTTGGGCACATTACTTCCATGTCATTGGATCAAATCAAATTAGAAGCAAAGCCTTGTATGCCAGGAACATAATATCCATATCTTCTGGTGAAATCGTAACTGGGCCTATTAGGTATATGGACGTAGAATATTGCTATTACCGACAATGATGAATGGATGCCATATTTGATGTTATAGTTTCAAAATGTAAGTGTAACACGAAGTGCTCTTATGGTTTCTGTTCATATTTTTTAAATATGATCGACGTAATTACAATAAGGTTTGATAAGACCACCTGAACTAGTCAAACTTTATGTATTCAATCATTTAACCATATATTTTTAATTACTCATGCAAAACAAATTATACGACATCGTTAATAAGAAATATGTCAAAATGGTAGTTAAAAACAGTAAATAAATATTTTCATGACATTTCACATTGTTTTTATTGACAGATTTTTTTTTATAGATACAGTATACCATTAGGAACATGAATTATACGTGGATTAAGTATGCCCCGCTATTGTTATATATATTATTTTTTTTCTACTGAACAGCGATTCATCGGCAAGTAGGTAAGGTGCCTATAAATTTTATCGCTTAAAAATACATCCAATAAGAAGAATACAAGAGATCAAAATTGACGATTAGCTTAACCTTATATGCTCGTGAAACTAGGGTGCGAAGCGATTGTATACAGAAGTTTATTTCCTTTCATCGTGTTCACCAATCTTGTCGCTTTTTGTGTCGCCTTTGACTGATGAATAGCCCCTATCAAAAGCCACTTGTCCTGTTCATAAATATGTACACGACATTGGCATTTGTCCGCGTGATTGATGGAGAATATTTATTGATTCTTGGAATTTCTTATTAGATAATGTGCTTTTGTCGGTTGAGGTGTTAAATGTGCAGATCTTAAGAATAAATATTGATATCATCAAGCACTTTTTTAAGAAATGTAGGATTGACTTGTGTAGACACTTCTGTAAGCGATTTACAACTATTTCCATTTTAAATTCCTTATATGTAATGCGATTAGGAAACCATTATGAAACTTTAGGATCCCCCATTGATTTTATACTTTTTAATTTATCTTATGATTAGTTTCGGATGATTTAATTTTACAACATTTACGTGAGAACATGTTTTGCCGCTAATTGTTTCTATGTACAACAGTGTTCTTTAATATTAGTGTTATCACCATCAATAGGTATTACACCTACCTTAGGGTACCCTATCATCAGGTATTATATACATATAAATATCACAGGTACACAAGATACCTTTGATATTTACATGTATATGTAATGTTTAGATATTAGAAAAACATCTCGGTTCTGGTAACAATAACAGTTGAAAAAAGGCAATTTTAACAAATCGATGTTCGTGTAGATAATCACTTGTTCACGTAAGAATTTCTCCTATCCAAATTATGGTGGGAACCGAAATAACACAACATGACCGGCGTGCGAAAGTCGATACTTAATATCGCGTGTGCAGCAAGGAAAGGGTTGATTTGGCAAAAGGGCACAGGTTCGTATTTATTAAAAGCATAGGCACCAATAATTTGTTATAACATAATCGTAGTTGTATTTTAGTTTACGCATATACGGATTTTAATACATGTAATCTCTATTGCTAAATAATCGAATTCAACTCTTATCATAGAAATCACTTGCCTCTAAAAAGTTCGTCGTCATGATTAGAACCTAATACTCTACTTTACGTACACAAATAGTTATACGCGATAAAGGCCTACCGAAGTCATTAGGCTTCCAAGCAGACTAAAGATTATTCACCGATAAATTATATTGTATAAAATATTTTACAATATTCCACTCCCTATGTCAATAAGATTTGGTTTCTGAATCAGGCAAAAGAAAAAACGTTATACGACTATGAGGAAAATACAAAGAAAGTCACAAATAAAACACCATAGACATCCTCACGTTGCGTGTCCAGACAGGAGCCAAGTATTTGGCAACGGACCTAATGCCGCTACCGTCTGATGAGGCGGCATTCAAATCGAAACTGATTGGCGGGAGCACGCAAGGTAACCATTTGAGGCCAAGGTTCTTGACTTGGTCGATTTATCTGTTGTCGGGTCCACAATGAGCATCTTTTATAGACATAATCACCTTTATTTTAGACGTTTTACTTAATAATGTTAAATACAAATAAAGAAAGAAAAATTTAGTACATCCGTTTTTTAAATTGTGTATGAATGTAAGTAGGTACTTCCACATTGAACCGGCAACTCTTTCTACCGGTATTTTTTTTAACGGTGGGTAAAAAATATTCCACGTTCAAACTTAAAAGTAAGGAAAAATGTATAGAAAGTGCGGACAGCCAAGATAGATGTAAATACATCTCGATGTAATAAAGAAACAAAAAGATAAGAAGTACTTACGCCGAATACAACTGTGTAGAAAAAACTTACTTGGCGTGTAGTTGCTAACCACAATCTTTATGTTCCCTCAAAAAGTGTAATACACTACCGGATATTTTTATAAAGCTAATACAATATTGCATTTGCATATAATAATATTAATATTTGCATATAATATTGCATTTGATAGTTGAATACATATTGTTACAATTGATTTCGGGGCGGACGTTAAATACCTGGGATACCAGATCTCGTTCAGGTGTCAGCCCGCCATATTGTCCAATGATAAATATTTAATGTTGTTTTTTTCTTACATGGTGAGAAATTCAGTAATTTATTTATTATTATTTACTTACTCCAATTTTTACACATTGAATGAGTCATACAGAATGCGAAATTTCACGCTACCGCGGACTTGTTTGATTTGGACTAAATATAAAATGTTTGAAATTGGCTCAAACTATTTGAAACATTGCCAAGCAGTTACACGGTGACAGCTAAACATCCGGCAATACAAAAAAATTAGTGCTTTTAGTATATTAGACAACACTAATGCAAACTAATATATTTTTCAACTAATTAAGAGTACAATACACCTTTAAACAATTTATATAGAGTAAACATCTTTTAGGACTCTACCCAAGCTAACCACATCATATGGGGAAGCCGTTCGTCATCAGTGGATTTTGCATGGTTGAAGTAGAAGTACTGACTGGTAAATACATTATAATATTGTTATTTTATTAGCTTGTTATTGGTTTGTATACAAATACATATGAGTGGGTGTCCGTCTTAATCTTATAATCAAACCAGTTAAATAGCAATACGTATTGTATTACCAGCCACAAAGCAAGAATTTTTTTGGGAATATAAGAAGCTTCAAAGGCGCTTGAAACACCAGAGCTGTATTTTTTTGTTATAATTTAACACGTATAAATTATTACACATTACCGTAGCACTTTGAAGCTTAATCATTTAACTTATAATCGTCTAATTTAAAGTTAATTCTTAGAGCATCTGTTGCTCATTATGGTTGAAGTTAGGGAGCAATCGCCAAACTCCGGCTCGCTTACATGGGTATTAATTTAATGGGATCAGTTGAGAATGAACTCGGGTTTCTGTGCGTATAATCCAGACTAAACAGATAACTAACGAAATTAATCTCGGTGCCGCTTTCTTGGTGTTACTATTTCGGTACCGCTAGATAATCCGGTTGTTAACTATGGATGCATAAGCTTGTATGATTCCACTGTTACTTGTTTGTTTTTTTTAAATGTGTTATGATATAAGGTACACATCATTGCATTTGTGACTGACTCGTTTTAGCATTAACCGTTTTGACAGAGATAATGTCCTTTTCTGAGGAGTAAATGCAGTTCGTTCAGTTACTTAAAGCATGAACTAGATAAAACATAGTTTTTAAATTAAAATAAATTTCCTCTGATAAATAAACAATACAGAATAACAAAACAGTTTTTTAATAACGTTCTTACACTCAACAGTTTGTATTAGATATTGTAATTCGCATACTGATGATACGATAGGGCTTTAATGAAGATGAATACGAGTAAATGTGACTGACATGTGACATTTAAAAAATACATATATGCAGTGCAAAAGATTGTACTTCCACTTACGATTTTTGTAATAAAAAAGAATATACTTTCAAATCCGTAAAGAATTATCGAACGATTAAGGAATTGGCGACCAGAATGATTACCACTTACACGTGTCTTACACGATGAGCGCCCTCAATGATCTGGACTGTAATCCAGAGGAGAAGTAGCTAATCGACAGCGACAATATAGGAAAAAATACAGCCGTGTAATAACTGGGGACTCGCATTTCGGGCTTCGCGCAATTTCGTCGTCTTGGTTCTAAGATTAAACATAAACTTACCGAACTTATGAACGTACTTGAGACTATTCTGTACGTAATTAATGACTCCAAATTATTGTATAAGAATCAAAATTATATGTATAATATAAAATCTTGTGGTACAAAGCTAATAATACCTCTTTCCTCAATTAAAATTTTATTTAGAAATAATAAAAGATATATTTTTAGGGAACGATTTAATTTGAAGATAATAAATAGATCACGGTTTGATTTTTTTTTAATATTTTTTATTTAATCATATTGTAATGTAATATACCATAAATCAAGCGAATCCCATTATCTTAAAATACTTCAGTACTCGTTTATACGAGTATGACCTTAAAATAAACGATAAAAGTATATGGATAACAGAAGAAGTATTTGAGTCGTTTTCTTAAAGGTATGCCTCAATAAGCTTTATGTAATTGGTATCGTTCAGTCATCTTTGTATGTGGCATAAATCTAAGCCAAAAAGAAGTAGTATATTTTATTTATATTTAATAAACAGTCACAATACAAAGTTATTGACTAGGTATATATAGTGTCGTTGATATAGTTAGATAAGCTGTTGATCTAGTTGCTAAATTTATTTAAAAATCATACATAAAATTATACAAGCAACCGTATGAAAGTAAACTTACTAACTTCACGTTATGATTCCTGAGAGGTACATCAAGCTATGAAGTTTAAATATAAATTCAAGTTAAAGTTACATTTCATACGCAAGATGGCAAATTGTGTGGATTCCTAGCGAACACCTTGTGTTTCTCACGGCTGCCTACGCAATATCCAGAGACAGATCCCAGTGAAATAAGGATTTCATTAGAGGGAATTACACGGGCCCCGCTCTGCACACCCACGGCAATTATCCCTCTCGTTGTATGAATTAGGAGGTGCGCTACATGTAATTGTAACTAGGCCCTACCAAGGTTCGCAGTTAAGTTAATATCATAGTAACTATTAAAACATGGAGTAATGGCTTATTATACATTTCATTCACTAACGTGAGTCGACCGCAATCAAAGGTACAACATTAAAATAACAACTTTTTCGTTAATTTTTTCATGTACCTTATAAGTTATAATAACAATATCTATAATTACAACCGGATGCATCATAATTTTGCATGCGGGCAAAATCAAACATTTTTAGGGGTTTTTAGTGATATTAAAATTCATGGATATACATATATATCTAAGGAATTCCAAGTACAAAATACATTATCCCGTTTGTTGTCGACTCCTCAAATATTTGCTGCGACAAACTAACGAAAGGCACACGGCCGCACATGGGACACTTGTTTGTCTTCGCTTAGGGGAATATAATAGAAACATTAGAAGCAAAAGCTCATTATATTTTACTATTTTAGTCCGATTTTCTTATTGTCAGCCAATGATGAATAATTTTTGGGTAACGGGATTGCAAACAATACGAGTAGTTGTTAAAGTACCACTTAGTACGTCATTGGATTACCCCCATTTATCAACTAATTGCTACTGCGTACTAGTGTTATCCCAGCTATAATCTTACGATACAAGTCGTTAACATACATCAATTCGCATAAGGCCTGCATATTCGGTTACTACCATATCTCCCTATGGCTTGCTGTGAGTGTTGCCTCATTAATAAAGAAATACTACTATGGAGTAAAATGCAATCGATCTCATAAAAGGTCATCTGATCAGGTCTACTAAAACTTCAACAGCGTGGTTTCTGAGAAAAGTTCACGTTCTTGTTGAAAATAAAATGGGGAATTATAAAATCACAGAACGCTAATAAAAATCCGAAATAAAAACTTTCCAACATAAAACAAAACGGTGTAGATGTTCAGTAAAACTAGAAGTAAACACGCATCCGAACTGCATGCTGGCACTGGTTCAAACGCATCAAGGTCGTGGTTTCTAGCATAGCAACCGCACTATTCTTAGACTATATGGACAACACGTAATTAAAAAGTGCGTTTAATTTTTAAATGCATTGGTTTTATTGTCTGCATTTCTGCGATTTCCATCATCATCCTCTTCATCATCAGGCTATAATGGCCTACTGCAAGGCCCAGTCCTTCCTGCATAGCATAGTTATGAGGAGATTGGGCCATTTGGCCACCACGCGGACCTAACGTGTTAATGAAGACCATGGGCAGATGGTGGTTTTCGGGTGGTCTTGATTTAGACTGTCTTTATGGAGTGGTCAAAACAATGGTTCACTTTAGGTCGTGTCCTGCTTGCCCAAGTAGCTGTTCTCTGCAGGATTTAATGACGGCTGCCGTCAACGCTGTCATCGTAGCTAACTTTTGAGCTTCTACGGTTTGATTATGTTTTTGCTATCGATACGCTGAGAAGAAAGACTACCATCCTAAGAACGTAGTCGGGGCTGACGACGGCTTAACGGCTCTGATGCCCCAAATCATCTCTTTTTTCGGAAAATCAGGTGATTCAGTCTGCAATGCCTTAACGAAACCAGGAAATATCGCACAAAGTGACATTTCCACGTAGGATTCGAACACCTCCTAGACTCACAGCATAACTTTATACCCACTAGACCACGGACGCAGTTCGGACACACCTCCATTGTATATTCTTGAAAACATTTGAAGTATTTGTAATGGGAGCCAGTATTGCCGCAAGAAATACGATATTGATATTATTATAACCAACGTTGTTTGTGTTTATTACGATGGTGGACTCACCAATACATTTATACATGTCTATTAAACATCTTATTTCAACTGGTTTTAAAAAACCTTATTTTCGTTGCATTGGGGCTCTACATTTTTTAAAAATGAAACTATCATTGATGATCGTCTTACTTATATTTAAATATACGTATATTCAAATAAAAATATTGTTAATGATCACAATTGCTTACCTGATAATTTACTTGCAACTAATCTATTATATCCGATGTTTTTTTTCAGGCTGGCGTGCGCCACGTACATACATAGACACAATTATTATTCACAAATGAAATTTATTTAACAGTAAAAGCATAGGCTGCGGTTGGTAACAAACAGTCCAGATTTTAAGACGTCGTGTGAGTCACTCCGCATTGCCAGACTGTTTTGTTTCGAGGCCTTGTTTTTCATTGCATTAAGAGATTGTGCCAGTAGGGAGTTTAGTCTGTAAATATTAACATAAATGCAGTTGCTTATGTGAACATTTAGTTAATTCTAGTCATAAAGTGGCATTTCATTATATTTAGAGTTAAATATTATATGGCTAGTATTAAGTATTTAAAAAAAGGTTTTTTTTAAATTCTCGTGACAAATTACTATATCTTAAAATTTACGACCTGTTGTCCATTCTTAACGAGGACTTAATTTCACATTTTCTGAATGAACAAATACGTCTCCCTATAGCTATACCGTTCGGGAAAGCCCGTGTCCTGTCGTAGGCCATTATAGGCTCATGATGATGGAAGAAGTGAATGATGTACTTACTATTACCACTATGGGCCAATTGTCACATATCATAGATGCGATTGTAAAACCCCGTAAAAATTAAATACTAGTGCATACAATCCTCAAGCGTTTAAAACGGAAATTCTCTATTCTAACAAAAGCACTTAAATTTTATAACCTTAACTATAATTTGAAGAGACAATCTGAAAACAACTTCATTCGTCATTCTCATTCATTTGAAGTTACCTCATATCAATTCTAATTATTTATTTTCCTGTCTCAGTGGAAACCGTGCCAAAGAAAATGTCCTTCACGGATTAGAAGTTGAATGACTCATTCACGTGACAAAGTGGTAATTCAGTCGGGTTTGGATGACTTCGTACAGTTTGCCTTTAATTATATACTTTCAGAGTGTCACACGTTTATGTTCACTTTTATGATGTTGTCACTATTTTCTAATTTAAAATTATGTAGAAATTTTTGTCGTGCCCAATTTTTACGAGTAACAACATTCTAGGAAACCATATAGTCCAGAAGTAATATTCATGTATATACTCGTTAATCATGAAATTAGTGATCACCAAATAATAAAATTTGAAAGTAGGGACTAATGTCTAAAACACATACATACGCACATACATTTTTAGGTAATATTAAAGCGTATTTGAGGGTAAAGTGCTGCAAAAATATTGATATTAGAAAGAAAGAAGGAAAAACTATTTATTGACCTTTACAATAAAAAATACACAGTCGAGAAAAAACATTACATATTACTACGCACTTATTTTTAAAATAAAACTATTAACACACAAAAAAAAAGGTCAAAGGGTTCAGTCTCAGCTTAAGCCATTGCGACGCTATAAATAAAGCGTCGCAATAGCGCCGATATTCTGACGGAACCCAGTGAATAAATGACGTCACACAATCAGGACAAAATATTAATAAGGTATTCACAAAAAAAAGTTTCGTAATCTATGACTGCGTCCCGGGTTTTGCTTTTTTTCCTGACGATAACTTATGTCAAATCCGGGAAAATATATTGGATGTTATTAAACCCACTTGATGCAAATATAGAACAGTCGCGAGAGGGCAGCGCGAGCGCATTGTCGCGTCCGCATTAAATTTAGCATTTCACACATCGCAAAATTTTGAATTTTCGATTAAATGCCTAACGGAGTGAGTGTCCTGTGAATTTTTGTAGTTAATGTGCAAATGTGTAATAAAATTCACCATTCGGCTTTTATCGAAGTAGTGAATCGAAGTTTACTAAAAAGCGTTTGTGTTTGTTTATCGTCATATCAAGAAATAAATTACTCATTGTCCCAAAATGAAACACAATTTTATGTCAACTACAAGTATTTATAATAATTATAATTAAATTAACATTATGATATTATGTCGTTAAGAGTATTTTATTTATTTATTTTTGTTTTTATAAAGTTCAAAATTTTAATAAGAAGATTCATAAATAACAGTGTAGCATTTAAAAAGATGTCTCAATATTGGTAAATAATTACGTTATGCTTTTTTATAATCAATATGTAATTGACCTAATAACAAACCGTAATCAGAGGTTAAGCTTCAGTAATTAAAATCTTCGTCGAGTTATCAATGACCTAATTTTGACTAAAATATTTTGATTACTTTCGTCAGTTTAATTGTATTCATCAAAATATTATGAAATTAAAACATTAAATTATTGGTTACATTATTTAATGCAATTTAACCTCCACATGATATAAAATACAAAATGCGGTATAATAATTGCCATCACAGTAATTGACACATACAAGATTTGGACATTCGGGCTGAGTGCACATAATATTACCGGGTATAAGAGACCTAATATCTGTTGTCTCGGGTGACGGGCGCACTGCGGCATTGATGAATAATAATAACTGTCTATCAGTTGTTGGGTTTGTCTCCATCAAAGCCGCTCTGTCATGGTCAGGCGTATCACTTGCCATCAGCTGAGTTTTCAGACCGTCCTGTACACTTATAACATAAAAAATAACCATGTTATTTGTTGCAAACACCGTACAAGCCAACATGCATTGTTGGATGTTAATGTAAACATTATTTGTTAGTATTACGTGGTTCATTTTAACGTATATTTACTCTGTGTGAACCTAATAAAACCTTTCACTGTTATCGTAGGATCGTTTGAATAATTTCGTTATGCAATAATATGCCTTTTGTACTGAAAGCTATTGAAAGAAAATATCTATAGTGGACAATGGAAGTGTGTATGATCTTGATATAGGAAACGGTAATGGGCCTTTTTATTGATATACGGAAGTGACACATTAAAGAAAGGTTTCCTTTATAGATCGGCTGGGGTAATAAGTTCATCATGTGTAATTGGTAGAAGCAAAAGTACAAAAGGCTGGGAATTCTAATTTGATTTCGGAAAATGTTTAATTTTCTGCCCATTCTAATTATGTTTCATGTTTTTTAAATAAAAGAATTCGGAAGCATACATACAAAAAATCAGATCAAACTTACTATTGTGCAATTTAGAGAAGTTTTATTTATATTTCAGGACAACTTACATGAACGTTTGAAGTTTAAGTTTTTATATCAATTTGTTATTTTGGGCTTATCAATTTGAGTTATAAAAATACTATATTCTTACGCGTATTACATCTTGTAAGTAATTAAACTTTTGTTTCCTAAGTTTTTGTATGCTATGTTGTAGGCCACCTCTTAATATGTACTTACTTATACTTTTAAATTAGAAATCGATACCTATAGCTTCTTTTAAATGCTATGTCTAGACAATAGACATATTTCTAATGAATGGTTGGCAAGCCTAGACAGTTGGCATAGTTCGTTGACACCGTCTGGGTAGTTTTGTTCTGTGACATTAACGTTTTGGGATGTCCAGCGCCCGCGCAGTCTTCCCGCAGGTTTATTTGTGTATGCCGCATTTAACTCTGAGTCTTACCAAAATTAGCCAATATGTTCCAGGTACGATATTTAATGTTCAAATTAACAAATTTGACGGTCATGCTTTGTTATATAATTTAATTTTTACCTGATTTTCCCGCCACTACACTCGCGTGGAAATAAAAACTGTTATTTGACGGCATAGGCCAAAAATTAGCCATTAAAAAGCATTTATCTTATTTTATAAACTAACAAACCTCTTTATTTATTGGTATCGATTTGATTATCTTCGTTCTGTTGTTGCAACTTTGTATTTTGAACTGAAATATATTGTGTGGAAAAACAAAAGAACATCTTATCTGCGGGAAGGTTTAACCGGAATGAGTATTTGACCACTGTACATGAAAAAATTTAAAATATTCATAGCAATCCAAATGACAACCGCGTAGTATTTCGGTTAATTAAGGGACAGAGTATTCGTACCTCTACCCTCATCACGGAACCCTCACCACCTGTCGCGGCCCGGACGTCAGCCGTGTCTGGATTCGTTTAAAAAACGTCAAAACACGTCACGTCATGTTCCGTTGAAAAAATGGGCCTTAGAATTAGAAAGAAAATTTAATTATAAGGTGGTAGATAGCACTTAGTATATTCGTAAGTAAAATAAAGGTATAATGGTTTGCATGAATGGTAACAAATAGAACTGATTTCGCCCATATTTTATATTTAGTAATATAAAAGTAAGGTAATATGACGATAAATAATATTTCATGATTTGTTTTCATTATGAGTGTTATCGCAGACGAATGAAACTTGATCTTGTTACGCCCCCATATACGGGGTGTACATACAACACAGTTTGTAAGTGTTAAATCAACACAAGTGACCTTTCCAACGCTGTAGGATTAAAACAATGGAGTGTGGCAGACTAAACAACGGTTTGTACTGGACTGCGTATACGGAATCTTTGAACCATAAGAACCCAGAATATTTAATTTCATGCGACAATGATTCGAGAAATGAATGATAAACAATACATTCATAATTACAACGCATTGAATCAGTGTTACGAAAACCCTCTGTTCGTACCTAGGGAAGATTTAGATAACATAGAAGAAAAAGTGAATGTGAAAATTGTGGACAATAACAAACTAACTCAGGAGGAGCCGGAAGTATCCGTCGTTTATCTATCGACTAGTAAAGCTGCTAAACTACAAAGATCTCTAAAGAATGCTGGTTACAAAAAGGTACGTATTTATTTAGTCTACTGTCGTTTTATGTCTTATATGTACGACATTTTTTAAGACACGTTTTATAGTTATTGTGTTTACATAATATATGTACAAACTTGCTCAACAGAACGTATATTTTAATGTCATTAACTGGTGAAAAATTGTAGTAAAAACATTTTGAAGAAGTATGTTTATAACCCAAATTTCATAAAGTGATTCAATAAACACCAGGTGCCATCGGCATCCTTTCATAAAGTGAACCAGTTGCTAATTTCGAGTATGCAATATCCAAATGGCCTTTGCTATTTAGAACGTAGCTAGACTCGAAATGAGTTTTCAGTTCACTATGCAAGATTCAAAGAGTGCAGACGTTGATGAGATTCTTACTTAGCAAAATAATTTATTTTGTATTCACTTCGTTATTCGCTTATACATATAAAAACTGTTTTATGTTATTTTATCATTATCAGTGGTGTTAAATTGTTATAACGAGAATTACTGCGTGTAATTTCTATTGATAATAATTGAATAGGAAATAATTTATGATTAAATCCTATGTAAATATTGTTTTGCGGTAAAAATCAAAGCTAACAGTTGTTATAAATATGCTATTAATATATTATAATAGGTATGAGTAACGTTATTTTCTGTTTTTGGAATAAAAATAACAGTTTAGTATTAGACGATATTTCTAATATTCGAGTTGCTGTTCAACTCTCAATATGAATTGAAAAAAGTCACCATTTGGCCAAAATTGCATACGTAGATTATAGATTCTAGATTATTGTTCTAGTTGTGTGAATCGCGTCAATTCAATTAATTCATTGATGTACCAATAGGTTTCATTCGTTGATTCTGTGTCAATATTTCCAAAGAAATCAATTCAAAATAAGAAGTCCAGTAGCGTTTTCATCTTTTCGCTTTAAGCTATCGCAGTCCATTGTTGGCCACAGGTCTCGCAAGTTTTATGTCAAATATCTTGACCATCAGCTTTTGCCTTCCAGTCTCTGCCAACGACCTATCCCAGGTCTTCGGTCTACTCTATAGCTTCATAATGATTAACAATAACTACATTAAATTTCAAAACATGATGTTCATGGATTTTATAAAATAAAACATTGTCAACAGTATTCTTGGTGTTTATTAACGTACATTGTACTCTCACGTATAATAATTCAAATTAGTACATATTTAGCTGAAGAATGATATAATATTTTTATTAGGTGGCAATAAAATTTGCCTACAGTAAATTAATTATTTGCAATGTAAGCTCAAAATACTTTACATATATAGAAGTATTTTTAGTTTGAAGACATCGAAAATATAAATAGAAACGTTGCAAATCAAACTCCAACGACCAGCTCATACACAAACGTATACCAATTGCATGTTGCCACAGTTAAACACAAACAAATAAAAGATACAAATCACGCGCTTATGCCAAAGATTTAAGGTTCTCATTTGAATAAATCTTTCTACACGTGTCTGTTGAACTGCATACATTTAAACTCCATGACTACTTTGCGAGAAATATTTTATTTTGTCCCGTTCCACGTATTTTGTTGGAAATTTATTCCATGCGTTCAGTTTGTATGAAATATGGCAATGTATTCCACCATTCATTTCGGTTCTGTACATTAACTGGTGTCAAAGTTAGATTATCTATGAAGTTGCGTGGGATCCCCGTCTTTATATGAGTTTAGCTTAAGTCGCAGATTTCATGGTTTGAAGAATAATGACTAATGCAGTGAAGTTATAATTTATGCTTGATATTTATTCAAACCATTAAAAAATTTTTTAGTCTAGTATTGGATTTTGTTAATTATGTCTACTTAAATATTGATATAAAACTCATACTAAATCGTGTTTAGTCAACTCCATCTAAGTAATTTAGTAGAAATCACCAACATAAGCAAGATAGGAACCCTAATTACGCGTAAGGTCGAGAGTTCAAGTCACACAAAATTACACGTTTGTGTAACGAATATGAGCAAATACATGTGTAATTCAAAATATACTTGAAGCGTATATTAATATAAGTAGATACGATTGTTTGTCTCACATGATGTTAAACAACGTTTGGTTCGCCGCTTAATATTACTGTGAAAATGTTTGTTGCAAAATACAAATTGTTACCGCGTGTTTATATGAAACTCCGGGCAATTTCATAACATTTGTGATACACAACTGTGCTCCTCAATAGCGTCATCATAACAGAAAGTGCAAGACAGGTGCATTCACCCGCGCGGTTGAGAGTCGTCCAATTAGGCGCCAAACACACGGCCTTTGTTCCACTGGCGCGTTGTTATGATGAAACCCAGTGCCAAGGGACAAGAACTTACCTATTTTCAGGAAGTTCGAGTTTGGGCATTGTGCCATTCATTTGGTATGGGGTACAATGACTCGAAAGCTCATTATGAATTTTCTTTGCCAATACTTTAGAAGTAGTGTGATGACTGCATAATGAAAGAAAATGTCACTGCACCTCTTGCTGTGGATGTCATAAGATACGCTTAACCCATTGAACGCCGGTAATCTAGATACAATAGAAAATATATTGTGTCTGGTGCCTTAAGGATTCATTGGCGGTCAAAAGTTTAAGAATAAAACATCATATGAAAGACCGGGCAGTACACCCAATACACATAATCTTATATGGGTACTGTTTTCTCCATCCCACCTTCCAAGTGTAGAGATTATGGCAAAACGATTTACTATCATAGAGTAGGGCCTAAGTCCAGTAGTAGATTTAAACGGGCTGACCGCGATGCTTTACATTGAATCTATGATAATTGCCGCATGGATTCCGGACAGATACGACCTGCAGACGTTCATGAAAAGAACGTACTTTTATTTTAAAAACCGGCAACGTATCTTGTAGCTCCTTTGGTGTTGCAAACGTACAAGGGCGGCAGTATTTATTATCTATCAGGTGATCTGTCAGCTCATTTGCCCCGTAACATATAAAAAAAAATATTCTGAATTTAATCATGTCATGTCATTATTAAGTAATAAATACTTTCGCAGTATTATACAGACTTCTATCATCACTTCACCACAATTTGTCATACATGTTACCGCATTCGAGTAACATTCATATTTATTTATGTACCAATAAACGAGATTGCTATCCATTAACCTAAATTACTAGAATGATCTATACCCGGGCCTATGTGTTAATCAATTTTGGAATGCTACATGCGAAACGTTTTGATGTGTCTTTATATTTGTTTCGTTTAAGTCTTTATTCAAACGATAATACATGTTTAATCAATTACTTTATTTTGAAATAATTATAAGTAGGTTTAACATAACAATTTCGCAATATTTAACTTGCAGAGAGAAATATTTTGTGTATTTAAAGGTAAGTAAATACAGGTATATCTACATCTTTATGACTTTAATATATTATTTATAATGATCAAAGTTTTGATATTGTTACACAATATACTGGTCTAATCCAACGAGCTGAGAAGTTACCAGAGTGAGTCGATAAGACCAAAGCCACAGAGAATATTAAGTTTAGTTAATGAGCCACGCCACGTACCAATGTGTTTTCGAATTTTCGAAAATATGTGTACGTTATCCGACGCTCTTACGGTGAAGGAAAAAATCACGAGGAAACCTGCGCACGCCTGCGAAGGTTGTGCGTGAAGTCGTCCCACCCGCACTGGGCCCGCGTGGACGACTAAGGCCTAATCACCCACGGATTAGGCCTTAGTCGTCCTAAGTCGGACGGACGGCAATCAGGCACGGATAGGCTCGATGGGGACGTTTAATAAGCTGATGCTGAATGAGTCTGAAATAACGAGTTTGTCCTCAGGACTATGTTCGTAGCAATTTCATATAATATTAAATGGGTGTTACTACACGAACTCACACCTCGCCGAATCTGAACGTATTCCAATTTTATATTCCTATCTCTATCATGTTCACTGCAGAGCAATATTGCCTTAGTTTGAATGCAAGTATTACTTGTGTATCAGTATAATACTCATAACTTTAACCTGCATATTGCAATGTCATTACTGTAAAAAACGTACCTACACGTAACACCGAAAGTTGATATGAAAATTTTTGATGGAATGTGACTATCGCTTTTTATACTAAACTGTTACTCATGTAATTAAAACTTAGGGGTTAAATAAGTTTCAAACGATATGTAGGTTCAAAATACACTGTTGCATTAATAAACCATGCAAAGTTATTCCGTGGTTTAGTGGTCTGAACGTTGGTTTTAAATCGTTGCCTGATCCGGGGGAAGTGTGTTTGAATCCCGCAGAAAACACACTGGCGTATGCACTGCTTACTTACATACCTATCTAAATAAGCAGTGTGTCTAGACATCCCAGAAAATCGCCAAAATAAGATTCGCACTTGTTCGCCCATTTTCGTCTACAGATTTGCAACCATGGGCGGTCTGCTGTCATCAACAGCACTTAATTTGACAATAACGTAGATTTTTTATTGTTTTTGCAATTAGTGTCACTCACTTTGCATACCCTATAGAGACACGTTCCGCTTTAACCTAATGTGGGGCATATTTTCATCAGTTTGCCACAAAATAACCCTGTGCCTCGTTATCGTTGTTTAGTTTTCAACGGTGACTTTTTCACGGTGGCCGAATCCAAGTTACAAGACCTAATATGATCCGTTGCTTTCACTAAGATGAGATCTCCTTTGGTAACTTCAGTTTATATATGTTTTTTGCCGTTTAAAATAATCACATACTTATTAACTCGCGCTCTGAGGCACATACACATGTAGAAAGACTTCAGAATAAACAAAAGGAATGCCTCTGAAATGATAGCAGAAAGTTGTAAATTAAACTGAACCGCGAATTCATATAAAAAAAAAGCGTTATTCTGACATATTGCAGGCAGAACTGGGATATTCTGGATATTTCTTTGAATTAATTTTATTGCCTTGTAAATCACACAAATAGGTTTCGAAGAAAAATGTGATGGATTTGGGCGAACGAAAATTATTGAAGTTTGCTTTGGGTTTTACTCAGTTATTTGAGTAAATTAAGCTTTTTGGAACAATTAAATAATTGTTGTTAGTAATATTATTATATTAAAGGATTTGTTGGATATGAATTTTATATTAGTCGATAATAATACAGTGTGAACTTCTGATTTTGAATCATCATCATCAGCTCATTAAACGTCCCCACCGAGGGGCACGAGCCTACCCGTATGTCATGTTCTTCATAACGTTGAAACAGCAAATGGCAGGCGTAAGTCTGAACAATGCGCTAGATTGGTACAAATCTGATAAGACCTACATAATAGCGAGCGTCTTCTGATTTAATGTCGGAGCTTCAGAAGCTTCCATAATATCTCAGTACTACAGCCGCTACAAGGCAAATTCTGTTTTATACCTACCTAGCTGATTTGTGTTGTTTTGATAATTCTTTGTTATAATAGTAGATAAGTAGGGTTTTTTTTACGAATGCTGTAATGAAAAATAGTTGATATGAACGCAACATTTCCTGGTTAATATGGCACTAACATCAAAACGAATTGCTTTTAAATTTTTCAATGTGTTACTTTTGTCGAAGATAAGTATTCTGACACATATTGAAGGAATAGGCCAGCGCTAGCCTGAAGGCATTTATATTTATTTTACGTTGTACATTCTGATATTCAAGGAATTTCGGGCTCGTCGTACTCGGGCACGTATATCGCTCTGGTTCAGTTATTCTTGCATGCTTAATTTTAACACTTTTGTCGTTAATTGTTTTCTAAACTATTTGTATTAAACAAATAAATAAAACTTTCCTTTATTACAAGTTTCAGTATCAAGACAGAAAAAAATAAAATAAACCTAAAACAATGTTAGTTTGTGTTATATTTGTTCCTGATGACGCAGAGAATAAAATTAATATATAGTAAAATATTAGCAACTATACTGAAGTATATATTTTTTAAATATGGTTAGACAGACTATTGAGAGCTTCATATTTATAGTTGTGGCATAGTGCAGCTCAAAGATTTTATCGGCTCTACGGGAAATATTGCAAGCTTAAAGAAAGCGAAGCGAGAAAATTTGATAGGATTGGTAGATAAAATACGAGGAGATTGAATAGCGTCACTTTTCTTTTGGATTTGACGGAGTCTGAAAACAAAGTCAATAAAGTTTAGTGTTTGACCTGGATTGTTCTCTTATATAAGTTTATTCAAATATAATTTCACTATTTTAGTTTTTCAAGATTACGCTTTATGCATGACGTTTTCATTTCAGACAACCAAAACTAATGTAGAGGGTTATTAACTAAAAAATAGTGTAATAAATGTTGTTATTTATTTGATAAAGTTTTGCTATTGGTTAATTAAAAGAGAACACAAAAGCTGCGCAATTGAAAAATGGCGTAATTTTAACTATCCCGTAAAGTACTTAATTTCCTTGACGCGTCGTTTTCAATTCACACCGAAAAGCCAAAATTCACGGTACAATGTACAGTTTTAATTACCTGCCTCACCCCGCCAACATGCAACGTGACCAGCCGACACTGTCAGACCTGCAGTTTTCAGAAGTGGAACGCAAAAAATGCACTGACCTATGAACCGTCATACGTTGATAACTTCCAATATGTTACGCCTAAAAATGTCATCAAATACAGCAATTATAAAATAATAATGATAAATAAAATAATGTGTGAATTAGATTAGGCACTTGGCCGTCATCTCACCTAATTTTAACAACGATGCCACTGAAGACAATTTATATTCTATTTTATGCTATTTGCCTTTTAATATCTCTTTATGTACGTTACAATGCAGTGAAGTGTACGGCAGATTAGAATACAATGACACCACTCCTACTCTTCCCGCGGGTTGGCAGCTTAGAACAACACATTTAACAGAGAATGGGTCAGCAGGGCTCTCTCATTACCCTTAACCTTGTATAGGTGCTGCTAACGAACCCACCTTCTAAGACTGAAGAATGTGGAAGTCACTGTCTCTAAGTAGGCAGTCCAGCAGTGGACTAACACGGACTGTCACGTGCTGTAAAAAAGTGTAATTAATTTATGCCCACGTAAAGAATTAGAAATATTATTTATTTATTTATTACACACTTTATTGCGCTTTTAAAAACGAAATACAGAGAAAAGAAAATTAAATCTCATTAAGTACAATGGGCGGCCCTTATCGCGCAAGGCGATCTCTTCCAGGCAACCTTAGGATGGAGAAAGAAAAAAAAGTTTGAAAAGGGGATTTTTAGGCAATTAGCTATAAAATAAAAATACTTTTAAACCTAAATAAATATCCATAGATACACATTCATATGTATGTATTAACATTATACATAAAAGAGAATAGGTAAAAGAATAAAATAAAAACAAAGACAATAGCTACAGAATAAAAGGAATTTATATATGAACATACATATATAAATTCCACATATCATAAGAAAAGTAGATAAAAAATAAAATTGTACATATATAACAACAAAAAATAATAAAAAAGAAATTTAAATTAAAATGAGAAATATTTTAGAATTATTTACTCATGCATAGGTACAACACGTGCTCACGCCAATATCTTCCAAACTATTAAAATTCCTTGCTCTAAGCACTACCCTAATACCAAGACCCTAACCGATCCCCGACTTATTGAAAGGATTTGCAAGGGACTTGGAGGTTTAGCGAACTGGTAAACAGATTAAAGTGAGAGGTCGGTTTCTGGGGAGTATTTAATTATAGCCACTACATTAAAGCTATGATAACAGTACGGTGAATTAGCCCTTACTGAAGCTATTTCAGTTCTAATTGGTTCTAAAAGTTACTGTTATCCTTGCTTATCCAGTGTCGCTTTATTATGGCAAGACAGGCAAAGGAGCAGAGCCCCAAATTAGTCACAAGTGCGTTGGCGATCCTTAAAAACGGAAAGGGGTAAAAAAACCTAGAGGGGGTTTTTGGGCATCCGGTTACCTCACCAACACGTTGAAAAATAACACTAACTCTTAACTCTGATTCTATTGCAAATGAACTCTTGACTAGAAGGAACTTTTCAACCATTGTAACAGCGACGATATTTTCAATTGAATCCTCACGTTATCAATATAGTCTTGAAAAATAATATTGAGGTTTCTTACATAAGAGAGACACTTCCAAAGTCGAAAAATTGCCGAAGTAAACAAAAAATATTTCATTTTATGTAACTTAATGCTGTGCAACCCTCCATGGAGTCCGACTCACACTTGGTCAATGAGTTTCAAGAAATCAACTAAATGCTCCTAATATATTTTCTTCTCAGAATATCTATATCTCTATCTATAACTATAACTCGAATGGGAATTGATTGAAATTATAAATAGCTATTATTATTGAAAATAATCAAACATAATCCTTTTTCGGCACTCGGGTAAAAATACTATCGGGACTACATGATATGCGATTCGCGCTATTTGGAATTGTTGTGTCCAAAACTTTTTTTAAGACTAAATCCATGCCTGCTAACATGATCATATGCTTTATCATAAAATTGAGTGTTTTTTTTTTGCGAAAATATATACACGTCAGCATCTTTATATTAACTACTGAAAAAAGGGAAACAGGGCAGCGTCAAGTTGAAGGGATCAACAAAGTGCCGAGAGCTTCACGTATACATTTATTTAGCTGGCATTATCATCAACCTGTTGCAGACGATAAGCTTATACAATTTGACGCGAGCGTCGCCATTTGGAGGTGTTTCCCATAATCGCTATGGCGCTGAGTGCGAGATCTTGGCGTAGATGCGCGTCAGCTTGATGTGTAAAACGTAAATTATTTTGTGCTTCTAATGCACAAAATTCTAAACAATCTACTGTTATTTTTTTTATTTAAATATGAAACAGATCATGGTTTGATAAAGATTAATTTAATATCTTGACATAAGGGGGTATAGGTACCAATCAAGTAACAATCAAGTAGATAGCTCACATGTTTTAATGGCAACTACATCATAAAAATGCACCAGTAGTCTCGTTAAAAGGACCATAGAGATATTGTTTTCTTGTGACATAACATACATGTTAAATCACGGTGACATTATGCCAGGAGAATTTTGTAAGTATAATTTAAGTGAACAATTATATTTTAAACCTTACGTGGTAAAGCCGGGTTTCAAGCTGATGTCGCATATTATTTTTATTATTTAATGCAATGTTCCAAATATTCTAGACTTCTTATTATATTTCTCTTTATATTGCTTAATATTTAGTAAGCTTGACGGAAACTCGGGTTCAGGTGGTTGGCGTAGCGTGGGTGAACGTACTAAGCGGCCTTAGGGTACGTTAGGTTCCTTAATTAGAAATGTTAATAACTGACGTTACAACAGGAGCCTTACAAAATAATACTAATATTAAAATTATTACGCGTAACAACAACCAGTGCTTATTTCCCATTTACGTTATGTCATTCGTGAGGAGAAAAGATATATATTTATGTCTTTTTACTATGTTTATTTTTAAAAATATATATATATGAAAAAATAAACGCTTATGGTATGAATGACTGAATCTCTAAAGAAAAATGTAAACATTGAGTGGTTTATTTATAACCATTTCATTAGCGTTATATATAAATGTTTAGTCAAATAATGATAAATAATTTGAGTTTATTCATGTTCTTTATCTTAATTTTTACTGTTTGCTATTACCGCACTATAATTTTGTATTGTACTTCAGATTATAATCATATTACGCATTATGAAGTCTTAGACGGTAAAAATGAAACCTGTTTTAGTCTACCTAAGTTTGGTAAGGACTAATAGAGAAAATGTTATTTTTAAACTTGGATTATTAAACAGCAAAGTTAGTAAATGACATTATTCATATTAAAAGTTCTATAAATAACACAGTCTCCGCCTAAATCATTGAACATGTCCCTGGCATTGCTACGGTCCAGTAAGGATAATCTCACCAAACAATTACGACTCCCGTAAATAACCGCTTTTACATAATTGAGTTTATTTTGAATTTTACTAAGCGAGCAAAACTCTGGGTCCATTTAATTTCAATCTTGGCAAAGATTGAAGTCGCAATATCGAAACGAAAATTAGACGGATCACCCTCCTTTTGTCTGTCATACTGAAAATACCGTAATGGCTATTCAAACTGTAAAATGAATAACTTGAGTCAAGTATTCTTATATTAAGTAACGTTTTGCGGGAAACTTATTGCGATTAGGTTGATTTTATTGTATTTTTATAATATCTTGGAAATACATTATCTATGCCTGCTGTATACGGGACCCAATCAACTTATAGGGACTAAAGCCAACCTTACTAACTCAAAATGTGTCAACAGTCCAAAAGTTAAAAAAGTCACAATGGCATAGTTTATTTATTTAACTTGTACAAAGGTTTACATCTTAAAAAGTAACAAAAACGAACAATAAGTACAGGTAAGCTTCTATAATTAAATTCATCGAAAAACATTAAGATCGATGAAATCTTACTAGATAGGTAGCATTTATACCATAGAGTATTTAGGTATAACAATAGGTTTGTTGAACCAATCCACCTCAGTCATAAAAAAAAATGAAAATACAAAGCTTTCATTAACGAAGTCAGCAAAACAATCAACGTCTCGCTGATCATTAACGCCGAAGTTACCAAGATAAACGACAACTCGGCAAATATTTTACAATTAAAGGAAAATCTATTAAGTCAGCAATTTTCCATTGTAAACCAATTCTTCGGTTACTAACATTGAATATTTTTTATACCGATATTCTTATTATACATTATATACCTGAGCTGATTGTTGATACTATTAAATTTATAAAACTTAACTTAAATAAGTGAAAATTAAATAAAAATAGATATCTTTTAAGAATTCTCTAAGACAGTTAAACGGATGTAGCATGCAGAATTAAGTCCAAGATGTACCTAACGTGCTTTTAATAACCAATAGCAATTTAGCCTTATAGCTATCTCTCTATCGTATTTTACCATACCCAGAATAGGTCTGTAATGACAACATTATTTATGTTACAACTATTAGTATTTTACACACATTAATTAATACTAAAAACGGATCGAGTACTTAACAATATCTGTTGTATTCTGCTGGTTTGCCACCATGATTTACTTCCATCATATGTGTTTTGTAGTTTATGTAATTTATTTTTAATTAATAAAGCTTATTTCATTTCATATTCAAACTAAAAGCATAAGAACAGGGCAATCTCTCTTATATTCAATAGTAATTAAATTTTAACCTTTTACGATGGAAAACCTATTGTTTTTATTAAATGTAGCCGTCAGCGGCGGTTAAAGGGCTAATATAATATTTTCAACATATCAACGCTATCATAGTATAGGCAGCTGAAAATTCTATCTACTTAATGGCTTTCCTTTGGTTTCACTTTCAAGAGCCGCCTGATCTAATTGAAGTCAGACTTACTCGTAGTTGCGTTATCTGCAGCGAGAGCTACTCGTACTTCTCAGTTATGGTTGAAACAGCCCCGGTTTGCATAGATAACGGATAACACCGGCCTTGTTGAACAGCTTTACTATTATACATGTAAAGTTCTGCTTGAATTAATGTTACTATATTATTTAAATGCAGCTTTGTTATTAGAAAAGTAAACAAAAAAATCTAAAACTGAAAGATTAACAGTTACACAATTTTAAGGATGAAAAGAGTTCATGCTTTTGTTCTTATGTTGATATTAAAATTGAAATCACCCTCTTTATGTATCATTTTAAATATTCCAACTGTTATTTGTCGGTTTAGTATTAAGCAGTGAAATATTGTAATTAGAAAGGCTTCCTTTCCTCTGTCTTTAAAATATATATTCCCACTTAAATATGATAAATGTTTTAACGTTAGATATATTTGTCTATATAAGCGACTTATATTCCACGTCTAGATATACCTAGATAAATATAGACTTGCTGTATTAGTACGGGTATTTGATATAATCAAACGGTTAGTGACGATAATCTGTATCGCGATACGGTATAATTAATCAGTTAAAACAACAGTTAGCATTATTAGGTTATTCAAAGCAAATAATTGGCTCTTGATTACGCACATTGTTTGTTTGTAAACATATCGATGCTATCGAATACGTTTATAAATTGGCCATTTGATGAAACATCAATGATCACCACGTACTGGAGATACCAAAACAAAGCCCTTAATAACATATATATCGGTAGGTACATTAAGCACCATCTATCACTGCTGATGATTGACGGGACACGCTTATATCAAAAAGCAATATCTGTTGCAGACGTATTTAAAAATTGGACCGTTCTTGAAATATCTGGGGCTAACATTCATTGATGATTTGTTACAGGTTGTTCTTCATTCAAATCTTATTGATAATTTTAAATGGATTTCTCAGTCAAAATGCGGTTTTGATATAACTTTCCTCTATTGAAAATATACACCTAGCACACACAGGATGAACACAAGACTATAAAATTGAAAAACAATTTAGAAAATTTTGGAAAAAAATATATAAATTGTCTTGTGTTAGATTGTCTAAGCGTTGATGTTCATCAAAAATAGTGCGAAGTCAGTATTAGAAATAATACTAATCTCTGAAAATAATTATTTAACAATCTGAAAATGTTTCACTAACTTGAACCATTTAAAAAATTAATAACTATAAGTAGTATGTACTTGTACATGGTAAACATTTTAATTTAGTAACAAATAAAAATATCACTGGCTGCTCTATATCTTCATTTGAACTACAACTTCCGGTAATACGACATAGACGTATCTTTCCGAGTAGGCAACTTAATTAACAATATTTTCGTAACATAAGTATATCAATCGCTTGGTAGCTTATGTGTTCAATAACTATTTATTAATACTGTACGACAGGTAGGAAGAATAACACAATGAAAACAACTTAGTACTAAATAATATACCTACCTCGCTAGTTATACTCTGGCCAACAATTTATGACAGGGACTCCCACAAGTACAGAGGCTTATTTGCTTTTCGGCATCATGCCACGTAAGCAAATGGTTAAAGTTCCAAAAGAAAATATAAGAAAAAATTACTTAGTGAATACTCATGTACATCGATATTAATTAGTTAATTTCATTAGAATCATAAAAAATTAAATGAAATTAAACTTGTAAGAACTTATACAAATTTTCGACTTGCCTTATGAGAAATGTTCATTTTGTATACTACGCGTTTGATCTTACACAAAGTAATAAATTAAAGTTGCTTTATTAAAAGTAAATAACCTGAAGAAAGGAAAGGAAAATTCATTTTGTTTATGAACTAGCTCGGCTGATAAAACGATAACAGCATCTGAGATTGGAATATAAAACAAAAGATATAAGATTTTAATATTTTTAAGCTGTCTAAAGAATATAGGCTTTTTTCACAGACTTCTTGGCTTGAGTTTTTATCATACTGGTAGTTACTTGAATTGTTATATTGAAAATAAAGACACAATATACAATTTTTGACCTGGTTAAGGTGGCGGGTAGCAGATGGATGTCAGCTGCTAGGGATCAGCCCGCGTGGAAATCATTAGGGGAGACCTTCGTTTAGCAGTAGACATATTATGCTGGAATGATAATGATAAATACAATGTAATGTTACTGCATTTCCATTCAATTCAGAAAACTGGATGACAATGAATAAAACCCTTACCTTAACTTAACAATATTTAATTAAATATTTTGAAATTATAATCAGATTTCGATATTGAAGATCTTTTAGTTTTATATGCTATCTTATAAAGGAAACATTATATAAATGGTTTAAATTTTAGAAGGATAGCAGAATTGTTAGCCTTTAACAAATTTTTACTTTGATTGTTTTATTAAACAAAAAACTGTAATAATTAAGCGTACAATAACTTCATTTGTGGACTTTCTTATACTTATTTATTGAATATAAAGTAACACAAAAAGTAATAAAGAACGAAATTTTTGTATAAAAATAAATAGTATCGAGGACAGCCTGCTCGTTATTCTCTCGTCTTTGGCGATTTTTGTACTTTTAACATTTTATCGCCAACTAATTAATGTTCACTCATTTATAAGTCATTTCCTCGGCTCCTTTCAGCCCGTGGCAATAATTATGTCTACTTTTTCAGTAAGATCTTTGTATCAATTTAATTATCGTTTGAATTGTCAATTGTTTCAGGTAAGCACTTCCGAGATTGACTCAGAAGCTGTGAATAAGCAGTTTTTTATTCTATTTATGGTTTGTAAATTTGGTTTATACTACGTTGACTAGTACAAAATATTGCTATTACAAATATGTTCAATGTTTACAACACGGATGATACCAGTGGCGTGCACTACATATATTCAAATAAGCAGTGGATACCCTGTGCGTCCGGACAAGAAAATCGCCAACATATTAAATGATTCCCATTTATTGGCCCATTTTCCTCTACAGATTTGAAACCATAGGCAATCTGCTGTCAACAACAGCACTTTTTATGACAAAATATAAATTATTTATTGTTTTTGCCATTAGTGTCACTCACTTTGCATACCTACTCATAATCTCTGTGCACGCCACTCTGGATGACACATACCGAAACAAGAGTCACTCATAGCTTGATCTTGCATTGACAAGGTTTTGAGAACTATTATATCAAGAAGGATATTTTAATATTTTTACTTATAATACGACAGTAGTCATCTAAAAAGCTTACAGAGCTTTATTAACGAGAAAGTTGACGAAAGGGGCTTAGCATAAAACTCAAAGACATTTTCCATGATCATGTCATGCTTTATAGGGTTCTGGCGATGGCGTCCTTTTCGAGGTTGTGCAGGAATAAAACAATCTTGGCTAGCTAACTTCCTTTTTGAGCCAGGAAGCATTAGGGTTTGCTAGGTCTCTAGGTTTTTAGTCAACGACATGCACAAAAAACGATCGGAAGACTTACTTAAGCTAGGTGTCCTACTAGAATATGTAATAAGATAAACGGGCGTAGGCTCCGGGATCTATATCTTGCAGTAGAATGCAATAGGATGTAACGATTAACCAAAGTTGTCTAGCAGGCCGAAATTTTGACCGCTATAACTTGGACCAAAATACAACTTTTGGTCAATTTCATATCACGCTAATCATTTATTTTGACAAGCTAGTTCAGATGAAATTAAATCTGAACCTTATAGCAATAAAGAACAGGATCGAAAGGATATCTGAACTACATCCATATTACTCGTATAATCGAACTGTTTCGTTATACAATAACGCGATCGGCCTGATCGTCCTTAATATTCTGCATATCTACCCACATCAGGTGTGTTGTGTGTGTTGTTGTCACAAACATTCTATCCCACAGGAATAACAAGCCTTCGTAGATTACCTCATTATAAAGATCACTTGAGCTCACAAACTGTTGTGAACTTCGATCACCCATTGTAATACTAATGTAAACTCCAACAGATTCTAGCAGTTAATTCAATTTGCGTATCCCAGGAGACCTCGAATGGCGAACTATAGACCGCATGTAAAGCCGTCAATCCAACATGAGATACTGTGTTCATACTTTATATATGTACTTATTTTATATTTCTTAGCAGTCAGGCCTTTCCACGTGGCTATGCTAGGGGATAATTGGGCTTTAATCCACCACGCAGGCCCAATGCGAGTAGGTGGGTGTTAATGTCTACTAGCTTAAGATTGTAGCCGGAACCAACTTGATTTTTCACTCCGCGGGATTTTAATCCAAGAACCGAATCACACTGCGATCTTAATCATACGCTGTGACTTTTATACCATGGTAGTTGTTTCAAATACCAAGGTTTGTTTAGCAGCTCCATTCCTTTAGCTTTTTATCCCGTCCACTGTACTTGTTGGTATCATACCTTGTAGAGCGATGCAATCATGGATCCTTAATCCATATGTTGATTGGTGGGTATTAATGACTTCCATTCTAAAATATCAGTCGCGCTCAACGTGCCTTCTGACCTGAGATAAAGAGGGATCCGAAATTACATTTTTAAAATTATCCCCATTACCAATCAATGAATGATTGAAAAATTTGAAACCTACCCAAATAAATATATTAAGATTTTTTGAACCAAAACATGTACGAAATAATTCTAATGTTGTTTTCTATTTTGTCCCCTTTCCATAATATGCTTAGTAGCGCATCGCTTCCTATGGTGCAAGGAACCTTACACAAGGTACAATAACTCGATAACTACTCGTAGTGGCAAAACTTGACCGTCCCAGCTTCAGTCCCAACTTGGCCCGTTAGGAAACTTAGGTGCACCTGCCGAGCTAATAATTTGGAGACTATTGACATATTCCCTTGATCATTGTTGTCATAGTACTTGCAAGCGTTTATGTCGGATATTAATAGAAAATCATTATTATCCAAAACTAATACGTTTTATGTATTTATATTATATTCATATTAACATCCACGTCACAGATTTTGGATTTGACAATAAGGTCTTCTTAAAACTTAACGATATTAAGGAACATTTCTTCACGCACAACCTTTGAAACTCTTCGCAGGCATACGCAGGATTTCTCAAGATGTTTTCCTTCACCGTAAGATAAAACTAACAATAAAAATTTTGCAAAGATTTTAATAAAGATTTGCATCTTCACATGGCGTTATACAAAAAGTAAACTAAGTTCAAATTAAAATAATAACTTACACGTCGCCAAATCCTTACAATGCCTTACTAGGATAACTTAAATTTAAAGTTGCACTTCCATTTAGAAGTTTCTAATTGTGGAACGTTATCTAAGAAGTTTACAACACACTTAATTAAAGCGAGACAAAGTTACCAAGTTCTATCGCTTTGTACCGAAAGCGATATAGATATCAATTATTCATCTTGTAGACGTTTTGATATGAATAAACTTGGATAGAAACTGCAACGTTGTAATATTACTTCAATTACTAAATTTCATTGGGCCAGCGTACTGGCTTATGTCCCAATCTCTCAGTGGGCTGTTATAGGCTGATGATGACTTAAAAGCTGTGCATTTTTAAAATAATGTTCAATTCTAAATTTGGTATAAAGCGGAAAACAAGGCTTTGGTGAAGGGAGTGGGTTCAAAACTCGTTAAAGGACAGACTTGTGGGGCACCGTGTCAACTATAAGAGTGC
This sequence comes from Leucinodes orbonalis, assembly GCA_019425675.1. NCBI lineage: Eukaryota > Metazoa > Arthropoda > Insecta > Lepidoptera > Crambidae > Leucinodes > Leucinodes orbonalis. The sequence goes on from PQWD01011433.1 coordinate 110,314, forward strand.
CTCAATCTTACTTAATTCTTCCGTACAATAGTTAAGAACTGGTGTACTCTCGTAGGCGTGCAATGGTTGTTACTATGAAGGCATCTCTCTGCCAAATAGCTCTTTCATTTACGAATGCCTAGAGGTTTGCACACAGAACATCAGCAGACAGTGCCGTATGTCCAGAGTTCAGCTAGTTTCAAATCAATTTAGCTGCACCTGTTATTCAGAGTTTCATGCACAAGCTTATCCTCTATAAAAAATGTAACGATCGTATTTTTTTTTTGTGATTATTATATAAGGAGTTTTGTTCAGCTGTGAATTTAAATAGCGAAATGTTATTAGCAATAAAAAGTATTTTGGTTATCATAATATATATCATTGATGTTTATATTGAGCTATGGACATAACTTTAAAATCATTTCATTTTATTACACTCCTTTAATATACAAATGTTTAAGTCAATTCTAGGTATTTTTATGTTTATATTTTGCGAAAAGAAGCATTTGTGTGTAGTATTACGAGCTCCTTTTCATTTTAATCAATGAGACCTGAGGAACATTTGCGCTTATTGATTTATCATGTTATCTAAGTCAATATAATTCAAATTGAAATATAATTCACGGTGAAAATATAACGACATCATTTTAAAAATGTTTCACCTCTACAGATTCAATCCTGGATTGCGGTCATTAATTAACTTTTATAACTGTGTTGGCTTACTTTGCTTTACTGCATATTTCAGTGGGGTGCGAATACTCTGGGTGTGATGACCGCAGCGGCCCACGGCAATTTCTCTAAAACTCCATCGTAGGACTATTATACGCTTCTGGATGGAAACTGTCAAAGGTCAAAGAGAAAATGTTTTTTTTATACTGTCATATTTTAAATAGATACTGGTAAACTAGAAAATGCATTTCGGTTTATTTAATTAAGTCTTACTTATTTATATTGGTAGTTTCAATGTTATGAATTATGAAATTACTTGTAAGCACACGCCTGACTTCCATGGTCCAGTTCTGATCCCATGGTTCGCCTGAGTACCATGGCGTAGTTGTCAGAACGTCGAGTCTATATCGGTGTCAAACCCATTGACCACGAAGAATCCAAATACAATGAAAAATGAAATGTTTATGACGCTTAAAGGCGTCTCTGGCGGTCAAAGGGTTTATCCGGAGATCGTGAGTTAGAGTCCCTCAGTTATTAACTTACAGTAATCCAGATCTCCGAATATTTAAGACTAGCTTTGCCCGCGGCTTCACTCGCATTAAATTCGGGATAACACGGTACTTTCATTTATCGTATACATAGGATTTCCTCCTCAGACTATGCTGTTGCGGACTTTTTGTAGACTTCAAAAGGAGAACAATACTCTCATACATGACTTTTTGTGAACTTTAACCGTTACTCAGCGTACGCAGCGGAAGCTTTCAAGTATGAAAAAATACCCCGATTTTGAAACATTCTTCATGTTGCTCCGCTTCATTACTCGTTAGGTGATATATAGCCTATAGCCTTCCTCGATAAATAAGCTATCTAACACTGAAAGAATTTTTCAAATCGAACGAGTAGTTCCTGAAATTAGCGCGTTCAAACAAACAAACTCTTCAGCTTTATATATTAGTATAGATATAGATAACGTAATGTGGTAAGTAAATACTCGTTTTTTGGATTGCATATGCATTTCAAGAACGTATTATGTGTATGCATTTACAAATTTATGCATAATGAAAACACATAAAGAATGGTAAACAATTACCTACAAATCGAAAGATGAAACTTTAAATGCAGAATGAAAGCAAATTAAACAACAACATAACAAAATTCAGCGATCATTAAAACTGCCTATACTATGCTTGAAGTAAATGTGGAGTCACAATGTGTTGGTAGATATGGGTGAAGGTCTTGTCAGTCTGTCTGTTTTAACCCTCAGAAGAATCTCATTTAAAATTGTTGCTACCTCACCGTCTTCTTACTCAGCCTCTGCCGAGTTTTTATTTTTAGATATAAGCAATGGGGGTACAAGTGTCCTGCTTGGTGTAGTTTATTGTCCTCCAGCCGTTGATTATCTTGCCGTATTAGAATATGCGTTGGAATCCGTATGTTCTGATTTTTCTCACGTTATTATAATGGGTGACTTTAATACCGATCTTTCTTTGTCTTCTTCTCTCTCTGGCAATTTCCTTAATATTTTAAAATCTGTTGGACTTTCTCATCTTACTCTTTTGCCCACTCATCACAACATTGATGCTCGTGACACATGGATTGACCACATTCTTTCTGTAAATACTGAACTTATCTCTTCTTATGGTCAACTTTCGGCGCCTGGGTTCTCCAGGCATGATCTTCTTTATTTATTATATGCCTTAAAATACCCCAAGCACCAGTCCCAAATAGTGGAGCTAAGGAGCTACGGTCGTATTTGCTTGGATGGTTTGATGCGGGATGCTGCAGCCATTGACTGGTCTCCTTTGTTCTGTTCGCATTCATTGATGTTAAAATAAATATATTCAATGATCATATTTTAAATTTGTATGACATCCATTCCTTTACACCCGGTGCGTATTAGGCGTCCCCCTGCTCCCTGGCTGAATACTGAAGTACGTAGTGCTATGTTAAAGCGTAATAAGGCTTTTGCCTTGTTTCGCAGAGTAAAGTCTGAGGAAAACTGGCTCCGTTATAAAATAGCACGAAATCGTTGTAATCAACTTATTCGTTATGCAAAGCGCCGCTTCATTCATAGTGAAATCGTCGACTCTTCGGCTCCTAAGGTATGGAAATTTCTTAAATCTTTAGGTATCGGTAAATGCAAGTCCAATAATGTTTCTTTATCCATGGCTCCCAATGATATCAATAAGCATTTCACTGATTTACCCCGCCTTGATACGCGTACTAAGGCCAATACTTTTAGTCACTTGGCTTCACTTCCCTTCCCGAATATCGATTCCTTTAGTTTTGTCCCCATTTCTCAAGGTGAAGTTAAGAAGCACATCCTATCCATAACGTCCAAGGCCACCGGTATCGATGGTATTAGTCGTATCATGATCTTCCCATTGTTGGAACTTTTGCTGCCCATTATCACACACATTATAAATTTCTCTTTAGAGACTGGATCTTTTCCTGATATTTGGCGCAAAGCTCTTTTTCATCCACTTCCGAAAATATCAAATCCTACCTCTCCCAGCCAGTTAAGACCTTTCCTTCCCTATCTAAGGTAACCGAAGCCTGTGTTTTTATGCAGCTGTCTTCTCACTTAGCCAAACACAAGTTGCTAAACCCTCTTCAATCAGGCTTTAGATCAGCTCACAGCACTTCTACTGCTCTTGTTAAAGTAACTGATGATATGAGGGAAGCAATGGAGAACTCTAAAATTACTGTTCTCGTTCTTTTGGATTTTTTCTTTTGCTGGCAGGTTTGTCTAAACTTGGCCTGGATTCAATGGTCGTTGAGTAGCTTTCTTCTTATCTTCCTGGTCGCCAACAATGTGTTAACATTGGTTCTAATAGATCAAACTGGCTGGACTTATCGTCCGGTGTGCCTCAAGGTGGAATACTATCACCTTTACTTTTTCTGTTTATATCAATTTAATTACCTCACATATAAATTGCTCGTATCATTTGTACGCAGATGATCTTCAGTTGTATGCGAGTGGCCGTTGGGATGAGCTGACTGATGTGATAGCGGAATTGAATGCGAATATAGAACGTATATCTCTTTGGTCAAGGGATTTTGGGTAGCTGTCAACCCTTCTAAGTGTCAAGCAATTATTGTGGGTAGCTCTGGGTATCTATCCAGGCTAAGTGTTGTCAATTTGGAACCTGTACGATTTGAAGGTTATCCTTTGAAGTACAGTAGCTCAGTCAGAAATTTGGGTCTACATTTGGACTCGACATTCAGCTGGATAACTCATATTTCTGAGATAAGTAGCAGGATCATCGGTTCTCTGAGGAGCTTATATCGCCTCAAGTACTTTCTTCCTTTTAAAACAAAACTTCTCTTGTTTTACCCATTAGATTACGCTGATATCTGCTATCCAGACCTCTCTGAAACTCTTCTAAATAAATAGACAGACTTTTAAATAATTGCATCCGATTTATCTTCAGTCTCCGTAAATACGACCACATTTCCACTTTTCGGGTGCAACTTAAATGGCTCTATACGTCAACGTAGAAACGCTAGACTTCTTTGTGCACTCTTTAATATCATCAATAACCCCATGTCCCCTTCTTATTTACAAGGTAAATTTAAATTTTTGTCCGAAACCCATGATCGTTCCCTTCGCTCATCAGGAAGTCTCCGTATTCATACTCCTTTGCATCGTTCCAAATTTTTGTCCAGGTCGTTCACTCTTCGGGCAACGCGGCTCTGGAAAGACTTACCAATAGAGATAAGGGCATCTTGCACGAAAGCTTCCTTCAAAAGGAAAGGTTTGGACTATTTTCGTTCGAATAGTTAATGTGTTTGCTTATTTTTTTATATATTTATATTATTATTTATATATATTTAAGTTAATATTTGTATATTGTCTATATATATGTATTTTTATCTATTTTATTGTTTATTTATATATATTTGTTTTAAGTATAAGTATTTGAGTTTATTTTTTTTAGTATCGTTTTTAGTTTCTTTGAACCTTCTTTGTTCTTTATTTTCATAAAGTTTCTTTATTATTTTTTTACCGCACCTATTATTAATTTTCTGCATGGCCTTGTGGTAAACTGGTAGAGAATGCCTCTAGGCATTAAGTTCGCCCTTGTACTGTATTTTTGTATAGTGCATTAAGTTTAAATAAATAAATAAAAATAAATAAATAAATCACATCTATCCCCAAGCATCACCATTTTTGACGACCTATTAGTCCAATGGATTGAGGGCTTGAATTCTTAGCGGCTTTCGTTGGACGATTGCGTTATCAAACACTGATTTTATATATCACAGCGTACGGGACGGCCAGGACTCTAACCTTATGGTAAGTGATACGCCTGACTATGACAGAGTGGCATTGAAGGAGACCAATAACCGATATTATTTAGTAAGCAGTTATTATTCTCTATCAATGCCGCACTGCGCGCGACACCCGAGACAACAAATGCTAGGTTTGTTATAGATACCCGGTAAACACAGAAGTACACACAGTCCTGTTTCGGGACGATATCTGGCACTGCGGTGGTACCTACCTAGACGACTCAGTATCGAGTGTACCACGTTTCTTCTTCTACTAAACCATGACACCAAATTGGTCGTCGTATAGTCAGGATAAGCCTACCATTAGGTACTCAAGCCAAGCGGTAGTCAAATTAAACAGTAATATAAAATAATATGGAACTAATGTTCCGCTTATGTATCCTTAATGTTCAACCAAAACTTCTAAGACATGGGGATTTAATCCTTACTTATGTGTTGAGCGCTTTGGACTAACTTAGTTGCCCTTGCAAAATTACTGTTCACATAATCGCCCGCAATGAGTGAATGGATACCCCTTACAGTTTGAAATTAATTATAGAGACAATTAACACAGTAACTGTTTAGGCTTGAGATTTATCAACCCTCATTATATGTCACTGCTATAAGTACTTCCAAGAGCGACAGCCATTTAATATTACGTGTCAGTTAAGGTTCTACTTTTTCAGAAAAATCTGGTGCTATCAAAATGCATTAGATATATTTTATATTTCTGTTATTTTTGTTCAACAGCAGTTGTTGCTTGATGATATCGGCAACACACCAAGAGTTCTAAGTTCGATCCACGGCCAGTACCTATATTGACAATAAATTTGTGTGCTTGATTCGCTTGAACATGTATGTATGTTTTTGTTTTGATCTGCTTAATACTTTTGCACAACTAGCTTAAGGGTGTCCCAAAGTGGGACTCAAACCTTGGCTTGGGGCTTTGCAAGAAGGGCTAGGTGACCTAGTATTTGTTTGTGAAGAGAAGCGACCCGATAGGAAAACGCTGATTACGCGAATAGAGATAAAGCGAACCTGCGGAGAGTCGCGACTACGGCCCCTCGCCGCGCCGGCAGGGGCTAAACCTCGGATGTCAGTTTATTGAGTTTTTTAGTGTTTGAGCTACTTTAGCCGCCTATGTGACGGTGACTGTGCTAGGGTCGTCTCAAAATTCATTTTAGAAACATTTAATATAATTACTTACAAACAGTAGCTTTAAAGTACTTTATTGAATTTTATCACTAGAAAACAAATGAAATTCTGATCTACAATGCACGTTTTAAATTCAAATTCTACGTTTGCTTATCATTGCTTCTTCAGGCATAAAAACTAACATGCGTTAATATTTTCACAGAGAGTACGTTTTTGTAATATCGATAAAAGCAACAGTGTAACGAACTGTGTGACATTTTTTTTACTCTCATACTCGTATTTAGAATGGAATGGCAATTTTTTTTCGGCTAGACATCAAAAATGAAATTTCGGGCATGCTCTGCAAATTGTATCCATCTAAAAATGTTTATCAAAGTAAGTACCTACTAGGAAATTCATTCGGATTTTATTTAAGTTCTTATTTTCAGAAGACGCTGTTTAAAAACTATTTCACAAACCTTCATGACTTTAGAGGTCATTTGTCATATCTCAAACAAAATGGTTTATAGAAAAGATCATTAAATTTTCAGAAAAAACATATATTTAAAATTATTACCATATATTATGCTTTACCTTAATATTATGCTTTGTGTAGACATTTATCAAGTAAGTTCATAAATACGAATACATATTATAGCCCATATAAATAATCTAATAAATCTAACCTAACATGGCTACCAACATCAGACTCTGTAACAAAATGCAGCCACAAAATGATGTCAACTTTACAATTTAATGACTAAAACTGGTAAAGTAATCTATATTTTTCGAAGGTGTAAGTCGCAGAAAGGAAGGCAAGGTTAATTCTGAAATTAAAATTCAGTTCTTATCGAATGGCGACAAAAATAAATATGTTAGACATTGAAAACACTTCAAGGCTAAAAAGAACGTTAATACCATACTAACTTATTTTAGAAGAAAAATTAAAACAGAGGACACATTATTTTTACATTGTATTGATAATATAGAATATGGCCTGAGAAAATAATCCCTAGTTTGAATTTACCTGCACTACCATTTTCTAATCTCCTTGTGATTTACCTATAATAAAGATTATGAAAATATCGTTTAGAACCTGCTTGGTGAATAAATTAATGCTAAAATATAAATAGGCTAAGCTTCAGCTAAAATCTACTATTTTAGCTATGCTTCAGATAAAGAAAAACATTTAATTAAAATTCGAAAGGGCCACAAATATGGGTGTGGTGCATAAACAGTGTCAAGCTCGTTTTGAAAAACATTTTTCAATTCACGACCCACGTCAAGACATTTTATTTTGGTCACATAAGTAAATGCATAATGTATAGTTGTCCGCAAGCCATGTTACAATAATAATGTGAGCAACGTTTGTGTCCTTGTAAAAGTGTTAATTTCCTCATAAGAGCGTGTTCGTGAGTCGTGAACGCTGATAACCGAGGGCGGGCGGGCTCGGCCGTTCCATTAGTTTCGAACTGTACGGTGACCACGTTTCTAATACTGCGACGCTTTTAGTAATCCTTTAAAGCGCTGAATAGTTCAGGGACTAAGCCTGGTCAATTTAAATCTTTTTAATGTATATAATGAAGGATCGCTTCGCCAATATTTCATGTTGTTTCTTTATTGTAATGATTAATCGTATTACGTTGGAGGTACGTTATGTTTCCGGGAATGTCATTATGATTTATACATAAAATAGGTTTTGAATCTATCGGAGTTCAGAGGGATCATTATCTCGGTTAATTTAACCGTGCATATTATTGATATCTGTCAATTAATTCTATGAACTTCATGATTTTATTTTTTACTTATATTTTGAATTAATTTTTAATTTACATAATATTAAAAATGAGATGCAATTTGTAAAACCAACCCTTTAACATTATATAGTTTATTCATTGTGTACTCGCAGTTAGATGTACTTATGTTATGCAGGAACATCAAGCACCTTCAGCATTTGAGAAGTGTCCACCCTATCGCAACATACCTCTCCATTCTAGGCTCATACATATTCCTCGCTCTAATTCTATTTATGTTAATGTTTGAGCAAACGGCACGATGGCGGCTTTTCGTTTTTAGGACGCCAGTGTGTTATGGGTACTTGGGTTACTTTGTCTCTAAGTAATATTTATTGGATGTTAAGGTTTACTACTTACAATATATCTTTTCTACATCCTAAAGATTTAAGGAAGACATACGGATATTGCATGGAAGTATTTTAATCATTCGATGTGTGGCTAGCTTTTTGGTATTACATCGAAAATTGGCTGATACTGGCAGCTGATGCTTGAAGTGTGTCATTTGATATATTAAGGTGACACTTAGCTTTAATATTATATTTGTCTTTGGTTTCTTGTTGTTTGTATCAGTGTTTATCTCGTTGGTTGTCCGAATAAATAAATAAATAAAAATTGTTATGATTATTTTATGGTTTTAGAGGATCGAATTGTTGTGATCTAACAACTTGTACGCGAAAGACGAGAGTTTAAAACTCTTGAGACTTGAGAACAATTTAAGAAGGTAAAGATTGTTGGTTTGAATGCTGCAGTTTGTTTAGGACATGACTTGATGAATCTGCTGAGTGCTTGAAAAGATTGCTTCATAAGTATCTAATATTGGTCTTATGTTATATACTTATACGATAAGTATCATTGTAATATTTTGTTTTATAAAACAACTTTAGATTATTAAGGTTGTCATTAAATATAATAATCACCATTAAGTTAAAAAGCACCAAAATCAAGTTTTAACAAAATCCGTCAGTGTCTGGTGTCCGAAATAAATTAAGTACTACCAAAATTGCTTGTGCCAAGAGACAAAGTGGTTTATTAATTTTTGATGAAGTGTTTTGTTAAGTAAAGTGAGTTACTTCGCAAGTGCTGAAGCTACATGATATAGATTATGTAAGGACAAAGGCATCGTCGTTGATGTGTTTTTTCATATTTTGTAAAACTCCAGGATTCAAGTTTTCCGGGACATTGGGTTTAGTTCCCATAGCATTTGTGGAGGAATTAAAGCGGAAAAGAAATCAATTATCTTTTTAATTCCCTGCTTAATGAGGCAGATGTTGTGGTTGAATTGATTTAATACTAAAGTGATTTATTCAGCTAGAACGGGACTGTACTATAGCGCTGTTCTCTAAAATATTCACTTAAAGACATTAATGAATTCATAACAATTAAAACAAGAGAAAGAACTAAAATAAAAAGACTTAATTATTGATGTGTAAACGGCAGTTATATACAGAAATGTTAGAGGCCCCAGCATAATGGGGGGCCAACCAGTCAAAGTGGCCTAAAGTGGCGCATCTTGCCGAATAGAGAGTCGAAAACGAGGAACCCGCTAACACACAGGCGGCTGATTAAGATCTGAAATCCCACAACGCTAAACATATTTGCTCATCTCTATTATCGTCACTTGCGAAGAAGGTATTTATTTGACTATAATAGTAGTACTAAAGTTACCGACATAGCACGCCGAATCAGCATGTTGATATAATTGCTGAACAGTCACGCATATCCAAGAACCGATGGCCAACGACCATCTAGACCCATGAACCGACGATTTGCGAAAGGTGTAGTATTATTTAGAGGTGTAGGCTGGATGAGAAAAGCGGACCGGCCGAAATGGGACCTATGGCCATCAGTGGACTGCTATAGGTAGAAGAAATAGAGAGAGAGAAGTGGTTTTATATTTAAATACCTATATATTTCACGTAGTCTACAGCGAAAAATGGTACAATGTATGAAGAAAGCATTTCTACCTAAAGCTATAAAATTGGAATGCTGATTGTTAAATATAAGAATAATGATATGATGTAGACATTTTATTAAAAGTTACTGCCATTTTGCCAGATCAAAAACATTGGAACCGCGCTTTACAGATATTTACTGCCTCAGTTTTGCGTTGTCAACTGATGGCTTCAGAGCGAGCGTTCGATTTTCCAAACGTCAAGTCTTTTCACTTTCAATGAGGTCGTGTAACGTATTTTTTTCAGCGAAACACTTTTAAAAGGCAGAATTTTTGATGATCTACTTAGATAAGATGTCTTTACGTCATTAAATAGTGGCATCAGTTCGTGGTATGTGCACACAAATACATTAGGTATATTATGAATTTTGTGCAGGTGACAGATTGTAGGACCTCCGTTGCTTGTACCGCATAAGTCTAGTAATTGAACTCGTGGTTGTAACCAGCTTTATGGGAACTATTTCACAGACTATGTAAAGAATCTAATAAAAATAGCAAGTAAAATGTACCTCCCATAATGTAAATTTTCACAATCTAGCTGATGGTACGTCTGGTATGTTAAATCTTGATGTGGGATTATTGTATTGTTCTTAATCTATACTAATATTATAAAGCTGAAGAGTTTGTTTGTTTGTTTGAACGCGCTAATCTCAGGAACTACTAGTCCGATTTGAAAAATTCTTTCAGTTTTAGATAGCTCATTTATCGAGGAAGGCTATGGGCTATATATTATCACGCTACAAGCAATATAAGCGGAACAGCAATTAATAATGTTTCAAAATCCGGGGGGAAATTTTCTTACTTGGAGATTCCGCTGCGTACGCTGCATAAACGGTTAAAGTTTGCAAAAGTCATGTATTAGAGTATTGTTCTCCTTTTAAAGGTCTACGAAAAAGTCCGCGACAGCATATGTCTATCTTTTAAGGTTAGCTCCCTATAACATATTTTTTGCTTAAATTTTATTTCTAAAATAATGCATCATTTTGCGAAGCTATTTTCATAAATGTGATATCAATCCTTATCCAAATAAATATTTTTTTATCACAATTATTTCATTTTAAACAAAATTGCCCTTTACATCATTCAATTTAAATGAATATCTTATGAGTTATCGCAGTTAACTCACCTATGTAAACGAAGTATCGGGTGAAAGAGAGCGTTAGGCCAAAGTAACTATTCCACGCGACGAAGTCGCACGCAAAAGCTAGTGTGTAATAAAAAATATGTTTTGTATTATTTGATTGAGAAAAATAAATGTTTTCTCAGAACGCAGTAAAAAATCTATTCATTTCTAAACTAAAATTTAAAGAGCATAACTGCTATGTCGGAAAAATATGCAGGTGCAATTTTTAAAGATAAAGTCCTCTATGCACGCCTATAAGTAGTTTCATATAATGTAATATTGCTAAAAAAGAAAATTCAACAGTTCATACGTCTTTGAAAGCAAAATACCATAAGATTATAACAGCATTATAACATTTATAACCGACCGATGGAACTGTACAACCATTTTTATGAAAGTTATAATAATTTCTTAGCTCTCACCGTCTCAACTAAAAGCGCCCCGCGAAACTCATCTCCAATTTTCTCCATTCGGGCTTCGTGTGAATAGAACTGAATTGCCCCAATTTGCCCGCACATACAATGCCAGTTTTGTGCGGGAGTGCCACTTAAATCCACTATTTCGCATAATAAAATGTCAAGACGACGAAAAATGCACCGTTACTCCTAATAAACACAACCATCTGTGGTTAACTCGTTATTGTTGGTTAAAGGACATCCCTCAATTTCGCTTAAAATAACTATCATTATCATCATCAGCTCATTAAACGTCTCCACCGAGGGGCACGAGCCTACCCATATAGGGTGATTAGGCCTTAGTCATCACGCGGGCCCAGTGCGGGTTAGACGACTTCACGCACAACCTTTGAATCTCTTCGCAGGCGTGCGCAGGTTTCCTCACGATGTTTTCCTATATTTTTCGAAAATTCAAAAGCACATTGGTATGTGGTAGGATTTGAACCTTAGCCCTTCCGGTGGGAGAGCAACAGTCCACACATTTGAGCCACCGAAGCTCTAAAATCAAAAATAATTATGTGTTACCCAAATAGCTCTAGGTACTCTTACTAGCACCTAACTTTGACTCCGGTAACCTTTATTCAAACAATCAGGTGATTCACCTGGCATAAAATCACATGGCATGTCATGGCCCCCAGTGTTAAGTACAAATTAATATTTTTTATTATACTATAATAATAATAATAGACAATATCTTGAATGTCTCGTTAGGGGAATGGGTAAGTCATGTTCTTTCTTTATGTGGATTTACTGGAATTCCTTGCGTTACTTTGTTTTACTTACATACATCACACTTAGCCTGAGATTACACTGAGCTGTGCCGGGACGTATGGGGACTTAATACTCGAATTTAGGAGCCATTTATTGTACATTGGAGCTTAAAGGTTTCAAACATATAGGCATTAGGGCGATGTTTATACGAAACGGTAAAAGATAATGTTTATTTGCGTGTACTCGGCAAGATAATCCAAAACCTAAATCTTATTTTACTCAAAAAGCGATCCTTGTACCAAAATTTATGTTTATACGTACACATATATACTATTACGTTGTATTTAATGAGCTCCGATGGTTGTATTAACATGAACATTATTATAAATGAAATAAATTCTCAAATTCTTTTAAGTTAACTCGTTGATAGTAAGATCATTGTACTGACATACCAAAACAGAGTACTGTATCGAACCAGTGTTTATCGCTATATTAGCGCTTCCTGCGCACTATTAAAATGCCATTAGGCGCCATCTTGTCGTTATCGTCACAGTGTTGGTAGAATATTATACTTTTATTTGTTATTTTTATAAAGTACACATATGTATTTATAAATATACACATAAATCCTATAATTTTTAACCGCCTTGTATTCTACATGTTTATTATAAATTGATTTGTAATTAAAAGCATTTCACCCATAAAATACGAGTCTAACCCATCAGTTATTTACTAAACTGGCATATCATAAGCTTTGAAACATTAATTGTTCTGGTTAAAATTAAGAAAAACAATGAGTAATATTTTACATTTAAGTATGTAAAATGTTCCGTAAGTCTTAGATATTTAGAAACACGTACAAAAAGAAAATACAGGTGTATTTGCTTTACCACAGTTAATCTCGTAACACCAAAAGATATTCGACTCCCAAAAAGACGACGGGTGCAAACATTCGCGCTCAGTACTTGATTAGATGTGATTACACTCTGCAACAAACAAGTTTCATTTGGATTGGAAGAGAAGTCTGTAACGCTATGTCTATGGTAAGATAGGATACGCGTTTTAGTAAATTGCATGAAGGACGATGGCGTAACGGCTAACGCATTTAGTTGACCATAAACCAAGTTAATCCATTAACTACCGCTGACGGATATATCTATCCAACAATAACAATAGGTTTTGTATTGTATCTGGAATCCTGGCGGTTGAAAGGCTAAATAACTATTGCAATGGTCATCCATCGGATAGGGACAGGAAAATTATATATCGAGTCCTACCGTGTTTTTGAGTTCCGGCCATCTTAGGATTGTATTGGTTAACGCCCACCAATCCGCATTGAGCTCTTGTAGTACGACCTACGTACGACGTACGTCCCTATCGGCCCATACACTATGCTCTGTGCCTATGAAGGTTAAGATCCATCTTCATTTTTATTGATAAAAATGTGTAAAACTTGTTTAGTAACAAAGCAAAAAAACGCTATTTAAACATTTCCTTCATATAAAAAGACGAAGAATATGGCATTCTTTTTCCATGACCGATTAACACAAACCTCTTAGTTTGATGGCACATTTATTCTTTATTATTTCAAAGTATAAATATATTCCTTTTGTAGATTTTACATACGTCGCTAGAAGTCAGTAACAAAACCTCAGTCGGAACTGAAAGTACAGTTGCGAAATGAGCCATCCTACTAGTGATCACACATAAGTAACTCTGCGTAACAGCGACTAAAGCACTACTTTGCGCTGCCGTAGTGACTAAATAACACCTTATGGAAAATATTAATCATCACTTGTGCAAAGGAAAGTCAAATAAAGATATAAAAGATTATACGCTTTGTTAAAATTTTGTTTCCAACAAATATCGTTATGTAATAGCATGACGGCATTGCCGATCGAAATTGGTTGACATTCGTGCAAGTTAAGCACCTATTAGAATGGCCAATATTCGAATTGTTGACCGAAGGTATAACCTCGAGTTCCAACGTATTTCAGAAGACACGTTTAACTGTTGGTTCCTGCAACTATCTACGATCTATTCGTTCATCAACTGATACAGTTATTATTCTCCATCAATGCCGTACTGCGCCCATCACCCGAGACAACGGATGTTAGGTCACTTAAACCCGGTAATTTTAGTAGTTACAGTACCCTCATCCTGAAAAACAGAAGTGCAAAACACTTTAATTTCTCGGGATGATATCTGGATCTGGCACTGCGGTGGTACACCTACCTAGTCGAAAAAGTACTGAGTATACCAGCTAATAAAATTGAAATATATCAATAAACCATCTAAAAAATTAAAATCGAATACTTAGTTAATAATTTAAGTAGTTTTATTTATTCGGGCTAAAATTTATTGTGAATAGATACAGAAAAATTGGAAAAATTATCTAAAATAAATCTAAAATGCTTATTATGACATTGGATAGAATCTCCATGTATCAATCTATTGTGAATACAACGAATCCTATGTTTTGTCACGAAAAGAAAAAGGTATCAATAGATTTGATAACCTAATACCATGACGTCATAAACTGTGAAACGTCCTAAATTAATGGGTCGTTTTGACGTTTTGATATATACGTTATATATATACGTATATATCTTTATTCTACATCCCTGGGGGATTTAGACTACATCACGATCAACGGAGCTACTTTAAAAAAATAACTAATATTTGAATATTTTTTTATATCCCTAAATATAAAAATATATAAAAGCGGTATCATAATAAAATGAATAAGATTACACAATCTTATCAGTTTCGCCCACTTCGACCTTAATCTTATTTCATCTGGTGTTTCTAAGGATTCCTTTCCCCCATCGAAACTTTACACACCTGCACGAGAAATATTAAATTTTGTTTTCAAATGTCACAGAGGAGCTTGGATATTACATAAATGCGGAGGAAGCCTATTTATCTCCGTTTTGCTGTTACGAAAACATTTTCACCGAAAAATACGGAAATGTTAACTTGACGTACATTAAATATATTTATGAGTGGCTTCGTAAAACCAACAAGTGCAAGCTTCTTTACACCTGGGACGCTTTTGCAAGAAAAATGTTGATAACCAAAAATATTTTCGTCACTGGTAAGTATTTTTGCGGATACGAATACGGATTGCAATTCATGCTAGCAGTTTAACTTCTGTGTATGGCTCTTGATATGAATGCATATGAATATACGAGTACATACATACACCAAAATAGTTTTTTATTTTGGTCTGTCTGTCTGTCTGTTTGTTTCTGGCAATCTCTAAAATGGCTCGACAGAATTGGTAGGGGCTTTTTCTGGCAGGTAGCTGATGTAATAAGGAAAAACTTAGGCTACTTTTATTTCGAAGAAACCTTCTTATTCAGAAAAATAAAGTTGCGCACGACGTTTTATGTTATATTTTACTGCGGGAAAACATTTAAAGTTAATATATTAAGCGATACCAAATTGTTTGTGCATAAGCCTACTCGGTACTTCAAAGGAACCTTTAGAGAATGAGAAGGAAAAGGAACGAGGAAAGGGAATTTTGGGCCTTCGGTAAACTCATACGTTGCATTGTGCAAAGCATTGTTTCGTCAACATCGTTTCTACAGTGCACATTATTTAGATATAGCAAATAACTTATAAAATTACTGCCCTCGTTATATCAAATCGTATCCCCGAATAAATCGTCTATGAAGGCTTATTTTATCTGGTAGAAAAAATCCACTAAGCACATACTGAGTATGGGGAGTCAAATAATGTTAGAAGTTTAAAAGTAACAAAACCCTAACAATAGAATGTGAGGTAATTTGTCATATCTCGAAAGCAACAGTTTCCGCTGTGCACAATGGTCATTGGTTCAAACCTCGGCGCTATTGTTTAGGGCTTATATAACCCATTGTGATCTTAAAAAATAACTATTTTGTATACAAAAACATTCAGCACGACATTATTATAAAAGGAATTGTAATGGAATGTTATTGTGTGTGTTAAGTGGTTGTCCAAAGATGAGATCTTTGGTTTAACAATTAGGTACTCCTGACTCTTCTTAAACATAAAGAAGAGCAAATAAAATTAGTATTTAAGTAAAAGTAAAGTACATACTACATAATTATAACTGATGTAGCTTAGCCGTACATGACATAGCTTTATGGACAATGGGTACTTAGTCTCAGGCTCATTTTGGCTCATGGCAATGATGATTTAATAATTATCATTTTTATGTATTTATTTTATTCAAAACGTTAGTATATACAGTTGTGCTTCTCAATCAGTGAGACCAAATTCTAGTCTACGAGTATAACTAATGCAATCTGTGTAAGATACAAACGAATGGATTGCCTGAAGCGAACTTTAGTTTTTTGTTTGTGAAGAATGATTGTGTGCATAGGTCAGTGCGGGCTTGAGTGTACATATCCTGTCTTGATAGGGTTGAATTTTGTTATTTAAGTGTACGAGAAATCTTCGAAAACCATAATACATACAAAAAACATTCTGTAAAAATTTTTTTGTAAAAATAAATTTCATCATAATACTTCAGAAAACGAAATGAACTTGAGATTATGAACTCGTTGCTTGTAGCTGAAATATATAAACATCCAAACTTCTGGTCAATTAATGAAGCTGCTGAGTATACTGTAGTCCTGAACACGTTCCAAGTCATATAAAAGGCACTTCCAAAGATTATAATACTAATACTTTTTTTCATTAATTAACAAAAAGTATCTATAAAATAGGTAGCACAATCGTTTCTCTGTTTATCTTGTATTAAAGATTTATGTGCTAGTTCCTTTAATACCGTGAATTACGATAAACATTCTTTACATTAAACCTCACATAACGGCTACTAAAAGTGTCCACACATTTAGACCAATTTACATAACAACGTCTGACCATACGATATCTTTCCCACCTCATAAATTAGTTTTTACCTATTACTTTCAAAAATGGACATCCCTAGCTATAAAAGTCGTCTCTATTTTGTACAGGAGGAAGTATAAATTAGTAGGAGCGTGAAATTCCACAGTCGGCATCGACACACAAAAGTAAGGTGGAATAAACATTCCATACTATAAAATTAATATCAAATGCGTTTTGTTATATGGATATTTATTGGATTACATTAAAATTTTACTACGTTACATAAAATTTAAATTATTTGGAAACATGAGTTTGCAATTTAATAAGGAATAGATTCTTTGTTGAATGACCGCGTCCTAAACCGTAGTAGAAAAAACATAATTCACTGTACGATATCTAGCTCTGCGGTGTCCTAAACTCAATCGCCTAGTAAAGAGTTGGTTTTATGGTAATATTGATTTATACAATTGTTGAGTATTGAACGCTGTTTAATATCGGGCAATGTTTTACATAACCTTATTAGTTGTGCCGTATACAAGTCGTATACATGCGCGGCCCAAATTCTAATAGGCACTCGTAAAAGCAAGGGTTCCAAGTTGACTACATTTGAATCCTTTTAAACCGTACACTAGTGATGTGAAATACATTCCCAATAATAAATTCATAGAGTGGCGTGAGGGACGCATGAAATGTAAAGCAATTTTCATTCGTCTTTGATTCCATCCAAATTATGGCTAGGATAGTTGTTAGGTTGATTCGGTCAAATAACAATAAGCATTATTAAGTTTGTTACTAATGGACAATCAGCTGATCCATGCATGCATTTTTCCATATTATTGTATTTTAGGTCGTGTTATTTTTCAACTATAAAATATTTCGGAGCCCATATTTGTCTCTGAAAAGGGACTTTATCTAGAGATATTCAGTATACTCCTAAAGCATTACCACATCCATTAATTGTGGTAAATTTATAGTCATATATGTTCGTCTATGTCTAGAAAACAGTATGTATTGAATGCTAAAAGTATTCGCTTAAAAACCTCATGAAAAATAGGAAACATAGTATCCATACATAGTCACCGGGGAATTGTGATTGGATACAAGTGACTAAATTTGATTGCCAAATGTAGATATACGTTTCACTTTCGGTAATCTTTATATATATAAAAATTTCGTGTCACGTGTTTGTCCGCGATGGACTCCTAAACTACTAAACCGATTTTAAATTTGATTTGCATTCCGTGTGCATTTTGATCCAACTTGAAAGATAGGATAGCCTACATCTCAATTTATAGTCACAATATTATTGTATTGCAAATTATTTGTCTATTAAAGAAAATTATTTGTCATTATTACTATTATCTGTTGACTGGGTTAAGTAAGTATTCAATAGATGGCGCTATGTTAAATAATACTGTTGTATTTAGTTATATATATATATATATCCACAAGATTGACCCCAAAACCTTTTAAATTGGGGGGGGGAGAGGGATCCTTTTTTGGAAATGGTCTCCAAAACCTTTAAACTTGGGCGGGGGATTCCTATGTATAGTGATATATATGTAACCATATTTTTTTTACAAGTTCAAACAGTTTACAAGGTAGAAAGCTAAAAATAAATATGATGGCTATTTGTAATGAACAATAAATGCTGCATATTGAAGTTTTTGCAAATCGGCCCTTAAAGCCTTAAAAAAGAAGAAGAAGAAGCAGTGTTGCAGTGTATAACCAAGTACGAATTGCCCTTAATACTCCACCTTTTTCTAAATATTGTTGGATGCATTTTGTTACAATATATTCGTATCTGAAATATTAACTTTAAAATTTGATTTTAATATTCTATGTTTCTAAAATATAATTTGTACGTGTTATTAATATTGACAGTTTCTTTGCAGATAAAATAATTATAATTTATTCACTAAATTTCATTGGAAAATATGTTTAAGGTTTATCAATAAGCTCAATTAATTTTATCTTATTGCATTATTATTTTAGGTGTATAATTATACTCTTTTATATAAAAAATACCTACTTTAAAATACACTTATTGAAAAAAGAAACTAACAAGCTTATAAAGAAAATAAACAGTGTGTAAAGTGTTTTCGAAGCATTAGAAAACCTCTATAACCAGCTGGTTCTATGTGAATGCTTTTTTCGCAGCGTAATGTTTACATTCTCCTTTCTTATGTAAAAATGTTTACTTACCCATTGTCAACAGGCGGTAACCCGCCCAACCCTATGCGGTACGAGTGTTGTGCATTATCGAAGTCTTCTAAGTGGGGACACACTGCTTACCATAAAACCCCGATAAGGGCTCGTGGGGCTCGGCGCCAATACTTGACATTCCAGAGTCTATGTAATTTTTCAAGTTATTTTAAGACTGACATACGGCCAACAGGTTAAAGCAACGTTGCATCGAACACGTCAGCGCTTTGGCCAGATTAATGCCTGATGACGTCGGTTTGATTGCATGTTTATGCCTATGAAGGTTTTATAGACTAAACGCTACTGTAGAAAAGATATTCATAGAGAAGAAATTTATTAAATCCTATGTAAAGAAATACTAAGCACTACCAAGTCTATGAATCAATCTCAAAGGGATTTTGAATACTGAATTTGACGTTGAATATGCTACGGCTTCCCACCGTATCCAAAGTATATTGGTAGCTTCTAAATTAAACTACCACTTTTTAATTGCGATTTATTATTTTTTGAGAAATCATAATTTTTAACGATTTAATATTCTTTGAGGAAATCTAATTCAAAAGCTTTATAATGCATATTCTTTTGGGTATATTGATTTACTGTCCTATATATTTTAATAACTTTTATGTTACCTTTTAAATTTTATCAAAGTTTTCGACAATCTCAATCTTCTATACTATATTTTAGTTATCTAACGTTTGTTATGTCAAACTCATTTGATCATAAAAATATACAAAATATAACAGCATATGACTATGTCATACATCACCATGCCGAATTATGTAAGCATTTATATAGTACAAAATGTAACCAACGTTTTGAACTATAAACAAAATCAATATTATTATGGAGCTTTCAATATGTAAAATGGTCATGTCACGATTACGAGCGACCTCCTACGTGTGATTTTCTTGCATCGCAAATGCGGTCCGCAATTTGTTTCTAGCCAGTCTTTTTTGCGTCTACAAGTGTGCTTGTTAACTTTTTATAAATGAACTTTGAACAAAAAATTGGGTAAAAGCGCCGATTGTGGGTCATAGGGGGCGGGCCCGTCTAATGTGTTGCGGACGGTGTCAGCTCTCGGCGCGTTTACCCTCATAAAAACATCAAGCGGTCTCGAATGTTGATGGCCAATTTCCTCTATTTGTGTTTTGATATCGCGTTGCTTTTGAGTGCTTTTGAAGTGGCAAAATTGCTAACGTCATCAAATTATCAAATATTCAACAAAATACAGAAAGACGCGACGCCCTCTCTGGTAAATAATATAAGTTATTATATTTATATTTGATTTATAAGTAATTATATCATACTGAAATTTAAAATTAAAGCAGCACTTGGCCAGTCACAGGACTGAAGGTTGTTAGAGCAGACGAGTTCCGGATAAGAGACGGAACTTTGCTAAAGTTGCTAGTAAATGCTGAATGAGAAAAGAAGAGAACTGGCAAATCAATCCTTAAACGGGAAGGATATAATTATATAATTAAGCCAGAAATCGTCTCTTGAATAAGAAGTACACTGAATTGTGTGGTATTCAAAATATGGGCATTATAGCTAGTAAAATTACAGGGTATAAGAGACCTTACATGAGTCGTATCGAGTGACTGGTGCATGGTAGCGTTAACGGTGAAGAATTATAATCTTCAGCTATTTGTTTTCTTCAATACTTCATCTGTTGTGAACAAATGTAACACATCGCCTGGTGACTGAACTAGTCAGCCTTTATATTTATACCTTATGAAATTATTGTCTAAAAATATCTAACAATTCCAAAATTGAGTAATAACCCTCAAGCACTTAATTACCTAGCTTATCAATTGATTTTTTATTTTAATTTTCATACACCATTGTTCTTGCGCACTGACATATCTTAGGTACCTATATGTAAACCCCATTTAGTACGCACATCAAGGAGATTAACGTCAATGTGAAACGCGTACATATATCGAGCTTACAACGAAAAATCAGCTGTTGGCAACGATGTTTACACGCACGATAATTCGGGGTGCACGCAGCGAAGATCTGACTCTAATGAGGTGCAAACATGGCCTCCTCGAGAATCATTTGCGCGGTCGCTCGGATAAAACCGGCCTTTTCTGGCAACGTTTCAGTTACAAGTATGTGATATCAATCTGAGTTAATTTTAGTCAGCCTTCTTATTTCATTACGATTTTCGCTTTTTAAAAGCTTTTATTTTCAGATACACAAAACAAAATATCAGTAAATGCAGTTCAATCATCGAACATGATGCAGTAAGTTTAGTTATCAAAATGCTGTAACACCACAAACAAAAGTTAGTTAGGTATTATTTGCGACGTAATACTTAAAAGGCATCCATTAGCTTCACTGATCTATAGGTAGGATTTCTTAATCAAAGTTTACCCAAAATACAGGTATGAGAGCTAAATCAAGTAGTAGTCTGCATTGTTGTGCTAGTGTTATATCCATCGATATTCTAAACTAAGCCTAAGCCTGGAATATGGATACAAAACAACGGATAAATATACCTACGTATACTTTTTTTTGTAAATACATACATATTATATATATAGAATACACCCAGACCAATACAAAACTTCTATCCTTTTCTTTATGTTAAACATGCATATGGTAAACAGAAAACGTCCAGACCAACGTAAACAAACCTCTTTTTACATAGAGATGAGCTACATGATCTATTATATTTATATATTTAAAAAATATTTTTTGAGCCTATACTTGATGAGGTAAAGTATCCGGAACGAATCTAGACTAGATTAAGTTACCAAAGTGATAACTTAACTTGTATCTGTTACTGTGTGTGAGGTTAATTTTTTATTAGCCCCTGATAAAGCGGACCTCCGTCAAGAATCAGCCGTAATTGAAAGTCGACCGCGCTCCCTCGGGATATCGCTGGATTTATACAATTTATGTCCTCTTAAATCTACATAGCCAATTTTGTTTGTTTCATATTCGGATTCGTTGTTGAAATCTTTTGTTTGATTTAATGTAAAAATAAACTAAACTTAATTTATTAAACTTTCATTTGTGGTAAAAAAAAATTGCTATATAAATCTGAAAGTGGACATATAAAATAAAAATTATTCTATATCAACATCAACTTATAACAACTCACCCCCACACAGCAGGACACAATTGGCGAGATTGGGCCACAACTCACCACGCTATCAAAATAAAAACGTAACCCGTAATCCTGACTAAACAGTATTAAGACCTGTCCATTCCTTTGTCAAACAGTAATTCTTGAAAATCACCTTTGTCATTAAGATAAAACTAACTCCGCAATCGATTAAAAACCCTTTGCGGGCTGATTCATCATTCATTCCGAATTTTCTATTTAAGTTAAATCCTCCAGCTACTATCTCCTGCATCTAAACTGCTTTCCAAAGGGTTTCTTACAAGTTTGCGAGAAAAGTTTTTGAGATCCCAAGTTCCTAAAGCATCTATTTCAGCCACAAGGGGTTTAAGCATGCATCTACTAAAGTTACAAAGCTAAAAATTAATTTGAAGTTTTAAATTGAGACTAACAAAATTTTACGTAACTTAGTACATATTTTGGAATAAGGCAATAAAGAATATTACCTACAGCGAATTACCATGTCCAGCAGTGGACTGCGATAGGTTGAAAAGAGAATCATCATCAGCTCATTAAACATCCCCACCGAGGGGCACGAGCCTACCCGCATAGGGTGATTAGGCCTTAGTCGTTCACGCGGGCCCAGTGCGGATTGGACGACTTCACACACAACCTTCAAATCTCTTCGCAGGCGTGCATGAAGGTTTCCTCACGATGTTTTCCTTCACCGTAAGAGCGTCGGATAACGTACATATATTTTTCGAAAATCCGGAAATACATTGGTACGTGTCGGGATTTGAACCTCAGCCCTCCCGGTAGGAAGGCGACAGTCCACACCACTGAGCCACCGACGCTCTCGACGAAAAGAGAATATCGCAAGCCAATAGGTATAGTGAATGAAAGTTGGTTTCTAGAGGAAAATCCCACCTTAAATATACCTGCCCTGTTAGAATGTGTTTCTTGTATGACTATGAAATAAAGATCTTTTTTAAGTTAATATATGTGGGTTAATTTTGTTTATCATAAACAAAATATTCTGAATAAGGTTCAGTTTGTAGTTGATCCAACTTATCGTTTTTCAACCGGTATGACAATTAGAAACGAAAATCACAAATAAATATAACATCGATATTACATACTTTTATTTCAATTTAATATTAAATTAAACTTTATAAGAAAAAATCTTAAGATAGAAGGACTCCTTTAACAGTAACTACTAAAATTGCAAATAACACTCTTTCGGCCCGTGCCCACGGTAACTGCTAAGTATTGGAAACGTCGGTTTGATAATACGAAGTATTTCAAATTTTCCGTGCTTTATTTCGAAAATTGAGTTTTATTTAACGAATTTGCTTTCGATTACTTTATTTCGACTATACATACGTGTTTATAAACAAATAAAATATATGGAAATACTATTTTGCTACATATGACTTCAGTATTTCTGGCTGTATTCAGCAAAAATTGTCTAGAAAGTATATTTGTCACAATATTAACCGCATTATCTTCGCCACTAGATGACAAAGTTTCCGAACAAAAATTACGAAAGTTTGTTGGAGTCGCAAGTAATCCTCTTGTTATCGTTCAATGTGAAAGAAAATATCTTTATCGGTATTATGCAGTTTTAATTAAAACTTTTCAACTGTTGCAAGCATTAAAAATAAAAAATAATAATCGCATCGTATCGAATGTCAAACATAAATAATGAACGGCAAAGTTTTAAGTAATTATTACTCTGCATCGCGACTACAGTGTATAGTGTTTGTAAAAATGTATTCAAAACCTTTCCATTTTATTCCTTCAACAACAATAGACATCAATCAGCTTATCTAACGGTTAAGATATTTAACTCGACGACATTTACAGGGACATCCCCAAGAACACAGGAACCAGTTTTAAAATCAAAGTTAATTCTCGAAAACTTAAAACCTATCGCACATAATTCTAATAATAGAATAAATTCTATAAGTTTTCGTTAACAGGCCTTGAAGAAGTAGTAAAAATACAGGTTACTTTTTCATTAAGAACTTGAAACTGGTTTAATTATTTGGTACAATTTATAATACTCAACCCAAAGTACGTTATCATCAGCCTATATCGTCCCACTGTGAGGCACGAGTCTACAGGCCACAGCATACTCTTACTGTGGTTAGATGGGGTCGTAACTCGTAATCCACCACGCGAGCCCAATGCCGATTAGTACAAGAGTATGAATTACAAATAAATTATTTTGTTATTAGGCTATTTCTTGTTTTTATTTCACAACTGATAATGTATAGACAAACTCTCATTCTCATCATAATGTTATCATCACAGCTCGACTACATGAAAATTAGAATATATTCTCGAATCTTACTAAACTCTTCCAAACACCAAAATAGCGATGTATTTTTGTAAACGCTTTCATTCTCAAAGGACGGTGTAAGCGGATTTATTCCTAACGCGCATTATTGCAAAATTACAGCAGCTGCATTCTTGGCAACTCGCCGGACGCACCGTCGAGATGTTGAGATCTGATAGATACATTGAGAATGCTTGCGAGCCCCGTATGGCAGTTGAGATCGAGCTACATCGTTGAATTGAATGTTTGCACGTTTGAGCTTGGCAGAGTATGAGAGCAGTGAGCGTTGCCTTTGCAATTTGATAATGCAATATTCATACGTCCCATGCATAAGTATTTTAAGCCATAATAGTAAGAACTATTTAAGTTCTACTGTATACTTGTCTCTAGTTAGATGTTATTAAATTACAAAGCAGATAGGATGGTTTGCAATGGTACAAATTTAGCACAGAAGAATTGATTTCTTGCTACAAATAATAATATCCTGTCAGATCACTAATTAAGATATTTGTAACAATTATTATTTCTACTGTTTTCAAAAAATACATGCATTAAACTGGCTAGTTTCCAAGTTAAAACGGCTTCATTTGACGTTCATTTATATGTACGTTATCCGACACTCTTACGGTGAAGGAAAAAATCGTGAGGCAACCCGCGCACGCCTGCGGAGAGATTTAAAGGTTGCGCGTGAAATCGACCAATCTGCACTGGGCCTGCGTGGACGACTAAGGCCTATACACACGGCACGGGTAGGCTCGTGCCCCTCGGTACGTACGTTTTATGAGCTGATGATGATGATTTCAGGAATATATCAACGCGTAAATATATTTTACTCTAAAAGAAACAGAGTTGACTTTCGAACAGCTTTTTCGATAGAAAAGAATAATAAAAAATGTTTATTTATTTATTTATTTTAACGTGATGAAATAAATATTTTGAGCTGATAAAATGAATATAAAACTCCAAAATGAAGTTTCATCAATACATCCTACCCATCTTCATCAATTACGATTTTTTATCAGAACTAACAGAAGTAAACATTTAATACCATAATAACAGGTAAATCTAAAGGTACTTATTAAAACAAAAACAAAGAACCACATTAAGATGTCCTTCGTAAGCTAATCTAGACACTGAAAGCTCTAATACTTGTTTCAACAACCGAAATAGCCGAGGAACAAATTCTTGACTTGACTTCTTAGTTCGGCACTGTAACAATGCAGGCAGTGAATAGCATAGTTGCAGCCAAACTATGGGCAAATTGTAAATTACTAGCGCGCCTTTGACATGCTTTTATAATATTCGAGCTTGACGGTCGGGACAAAAGCAGTTATGAGAGAAGTAATGAGCTTTAAGAATTTTTCACTTGTTCTCGTAGGAAGTTTGACGGTCAATTTTTAATGTACCATTGTATAAAATCATGCTTAAAAATTCTAATTTCATTTTACGTGTACTACCATATAAATGACGTTGCCTACTGGAACATTAATCACCAAGGAACTTATGCCAACGTCACCCGACCATGGTATATCAGGAAGTATTAGAGAGTATGTACATACTGAAATATCTTTTGCTGGTTCTTACTCTTTACCAGTTGGAAAGGCTGAACCCAGCTCAAGGCTGTAAGGCTTGATCATTATGTATTGTACGGATGATTCCTAATAGCAAAGTTAAAAACGTTTCATATTCAGAAAGAAAAAAGAAAAAACATTTATTTAACCACAAAATTGTACAACAAGGACATTACAATAAAACATTATTTCAATTCAGATATTCACAATACTGGTTTGATTTCAAACTACCACAGAATGAATAATTTAGTGTTCACATAAACCTGAGTATTGCATAATGGTCCATGTCTTACATTTTTTACTGTGATATCAGTTTTTGCTGAACAATTGACAAAAATCAAGTCTTTTAGTATATTTATTAAGTATTTGAACTAGATTTTTTAAATATTTAAAGCTTTAGTTAACGACACAAAATCCAGTTGTTAGTAGGTCAAATGATCCGTAAATTATATAAACTATAACAGTTAAATTTCGGTGTGTGGAGAACTAACCAAAGGTACTTTTATTATAAATAACTACCAACAAGTTTAAATTGAGATCGCTCGGCGCTCGTATGAAAAACGATAGAAATCATAACTTTTCAAAAACTACCAAGAGTCGAATGTTGGGAACTGGTTTGAAGTACACAATTTTAAAAATATTTAACGCTCAACCATCCTATATTGTCTCACTAAATGGCACCGGACTTCCTTTATAGCATCATAATGGGGAGATCGGGTTGTAACTCAGCACACATACTCAATACGGATCGGCGGAATATTCGCAGTCAAAGTAAGAAGCTTTGGATCAACGGCCTAATGATCCTTCTGCACTAGCCTCTATGACATCGGAGGTAGCACAGGCTTAAAGAAAAGTGGATGTGATGGGTCCAAGCAGGTACTTCAACCTTCTGGTCTGCCCAATCCTGCCTATGGTTTTATCCCGAACAACGAACGAGGCTTTGCCATTCCGACGACACTTATTTGGACAGCAATGCTTCAAGTCCCCTAAATGTTCCTTAGTTTAGCAATATGTCAAAGTTTTCTTCAAAGAATTAATAATAAGAGAATTCCTGCTATATGAACAGAATGAATGATCTTTCTGTGGTTTTCTAAATAATTTAGTGCCATCGTTTCTTATATTCAGCTATTGGTACTCGTGCATCAGAGACCTCCTGCAAATTATTTCTGCCTATATAATCTTGGGCAATCCCTTTTTAAAGACGAGCAACGCACGATATATTGTTCATCATCAAGTGTAGCGTCTATTTTTTTGTCTATCTATATTTTTAATCTAGAGAACCTCTTAATGTGAGATGATATTGTCAGAACTGGTTCAATAACTTTATTCACAGATAAATAAATTTCACTGAACCTAGGCACACATAAATACAACTCCATTGAAAACCTCAACAATGGGATATATATTTTATGTCCCTGTCTAGCATTGGTAGATTAACATAATTGGGCATTGTCGCATTGGTTGTCTGCACCCAGTTGTAATGTCAGAGATATCGTAAGCTCGAGCCAAGGGTCGCTGTTTCTTGTCTTCTAATCTCATAACCTTACATAACTGACATTTCCATGTCTAACAGCAGGCGTTAGTGCTGGCAAGCAACCGGTTAACGAACGTCGAATGATTTCCACATTTTGAGTTTAAGTAATATTTAAAATACATGCATAAATAATATAAACAAAGCATTTTTCAGTAATATACATAGATTGTGTGTGTGTAACTACGTAGATTGTGGTTGAAGGATAGTTGGCACAAGTAACTTCTAGGGCGAATTACTACTTCATGAATAAAAATTGTTCTTTACTTAATGTAACCATATTTATTATTTGTCCACTTTCAAATTGACATAAGTGTAACGATAAATTATTTTATGACATACTTTTTGAAAACAATCTCTATTTTTAATAAATGGCTGTTTTTAAAGGATAGATATTTTTGAATAAAAGTTGAAACACTCTTAAAATATCAAATATCCCTAAAGGTATCCGGCAGCACTAGTTTGCAGTGAACTTCTAACCTTTAGG
Organism: Leucinodes orbonalis; assembly: GCA_019425675.1. NCBI lineage: Eukaryota > Metazoa > Arthropoda > Insecta > Lepidoptera > Crambidae > Leucinodes > Leucinodes orbonalis. Next base: position 138,457 of record PQWD01011433.1, read on the forward strand.
TTGAATACCTTGTTTTATCTCGCAGTATATCTCTGAATTAATTAAACCAAATTACTCAAACCTGGAGGAATGTGTTTAATGTTTATTCGTGTTACATACATTGTACCATTCATTTTTAAATTCATTTAAACGTCTTACTTTTGAATTTCTGCAAAAAACTAATACTGTGTTTTGTTGTTTTCAGGTAATTACTTCAAAATTCTACTTTGACAATGCGAGTCTTGATTTATTAAGTAAGTTCAAAATGCATCATTATTGACAAAAAAATTCATTATCGTCACAAAATATGTTTTATATAAGGTTAATTTATACATAATTCGTATCCTATGTTAAGCAAGTGCTGAAAAGTATTTTTTTATTATTTAATAGGGTTCATCATCATTATCAGCTCATTAAAAGTCCCCACCGAGGGGCACGAGCCTACCCGTAATAGCCGTATAGGGTGATTAGGCCTTAATCGTCCACGCGGGCCCAGTGCGGATTGGACGACTTCACACACAACCTTCGAATCTCTTCGAAGAGTTATTATTTAATAGGGTTATTCCCTATTAAATAATAACTCCTGCTAAGTAGCTATTCACAGCTAAGATGGACTCGCATTAATTACATCGTATTAGGCTATATGTTTAACTACAAAATCTCTACCTTCGTACGTAACATTGTCACAATCAGCCATACATTTGAACGTGTCCCAGAATTTACGGCAGGTGCAAATAAAGGGATACCACAAATACCCCCGTCGGGTAAAGGTTGCATTCTTCTCTTGACGCGCCTAAAAAGCGTCCGTCAAACTTCATAATAACATACTTTATGCACCGATAAAGCCCTTATCTCGGAGCGCCCTTTTCTCAATAGCAAATTCTTGTGCCCACAAAAGATACAAAGTTCCCAAACCCCAACTAAATCTGAACTTTTACACTCAGTAATAAAGTTGCTATTGGCTTCATATCCTTTTGTAAAGGTATCTGATTTACGATCGGGAGTGGGCTCTTGTCATTTGCTACTCCTCCATTCAGGGCTTGCACAAAGTGGGACACCTTTAGATTGGCGGTCTCAGAGATGTAGGTATTCGTTTCCTTTCAACATCACCGGACCGATTTGAATTACTTTCTATTTTTATGATGTTCAACCCTGTTCTTTGAGTTTATCAGAGCGTTGAGTACCGTTGTAATGTTTGATGTGGTTTAAGGTTCCGTATAATCCTTGGTGGTTGTGGATTGATGTAATTTATTGATTTCTGAGATTACGGGGTGTATTAGGGATGGCTTAACTACTTTTATTCACTATACAATTGTTTTTGTGAATATCAGAAAACATTGCATTGCAAACAAAGTAGATATTTATAATATATTTTCATCTTTTACAGTTTACAGAATTCAATGTCTTCCAAACATTTAGCTTTAGAAAAAGAGTAAATATTGTGAAATTTCATGACAAAACGTTGTAGAATTTATAAACAGAATGCCTACGAGTTTCCAGTGTACGCTATTATTCAAGCAGAAATCACAACTTCCTTAGTTCGTTGCTCGTTGTTCGCAGTTGTGAATACTAAATTCAAAGAGAACTTGCATCGTGCAGTGGCCAGAGCATTTTATTGGAACAGATCCTAACTTGCAGGTAAACCGACTGTCCGTTTCTTATCAGCCTTTACTCCTTTGAGAGAGAATATTTTTCTTTTGCACATTTGGCGAGAATTGAATGTCGAATCCGGTTCGTTGAACCCATTATTCTACAGTTGCTGTTAAATTTTCTTCGGTGCTGAAAACGGCACTAAACTCCATATAAAATTATTAACTACCAAAATAATTTAAACATAAGAATTTTTAAAAATATATATTAATACTATTTCAGTCGAAAATAGTCCTCCCGAGAAATCTCGCTTTATCCTAGCCTCTCCCTTCCTGTAGGTGTCTACAGGTCACCAGTTTTTACTTTATGTCGATAATATCTATTTACTACAAGTAAATAATCTCTACCACTTATATCGCATTTAGTAAAAATTGTAACAATATAGTTTGACAATTAGGTAATTGTTTTTTGACTTAACGCAATAATGCGATAATTTTAGTAGTTTTCGTAGTCACTACCACACTTTTTCTTCAATTTGTTATTATGTTACCGGTACATGGTATTTATTTCCTTCTTTTACATAATTATGCCAGTAAATATCACAATTCCTTTAGATTAAATAAATATTATTAGATTTCATAAATTCATTTCTGCCATTCCAAAATTCAGTATATTTTTGCATAACTATGAATGCGGATTGTAATCACATATTATGTAAAAGAACCATAATTAGTGTGTATAATTAAAATTACATATTATAAGTTGCAGTAATAGTTGACTGCTGGACATATGCATGTTTATCTATGAATAAATATAATTAACACAACACACAAATCATAAATACAGTGAACGCACAAATTTTCGAGTCAATAGTTGTAAGTCTTGTTTATTTAACCATAGCAAAAGATTCTTCCTTCCACAAATATTTATCACTCGTAGTTATTGCGGCGACAACCGCCATCCATTTCGTTCCAGCTTCGATCTTAATAACTCGGCCTCCGAATGGTCAGGACTAGGTAACAAATAACATTTCAAATTCCATTAAATTGGAATATTCCAAGGCAATAGCTTCAGTTTAAAATATTCGATTGGAGCTTTTCACGGCTTTCAGTAAATTATTTGACTTTCGATCTTCACGTCCTGGGTCCACGAGTGAATCCAGTGCGGGTTGGTGGGTGAAATGTATTTTAACCCACCAGAAATTAGATAGTAGCCGAGAACAACGGCTTGTCTACCTTAGCACGGAGGGCTTGGAATAAATATTATCTGGTCATCCATCCGACACGACTGACCATTGAGATCTATCTATAGGATATGCTCTGTAAGCATAGCGCGCTAATTCTAAATCTATGATTTAAATTTCTTGATAGTGAACCGAAATCGATAGTCACTACTCCTTCTCCTTAAAAATTTACTAAACCTCAAAAATGTATGTATATTATTAACATTGGTTCAAGAAACATTAAAAAAAATACAACAAGTTTCGTTGTAAGGAGCTCGCTCGCCGTTCGAATTGAAAAGATTAATTACGCATCCGAAGATTCCCAGTCGAGTCTGAATGGAGATAATACTATGACGACAGATTAATGGGTTTCCCCTAGGTCTACAGGTAGCATTCCAAGCTTTTGTATGCCCGGCAGAGAGCAATACTGTAAAGAACGATTATATTTAGAATGTTTGTATCTCCGCTCACTAAAAGTTAACAGGGCACTAATTGTTCTTTGAGGATGGACTTGAGACGAACTAACTTATTATAAATTAGTTCGTCTCAAATGCATCCAAGACGCGAATGATTTCTGTAATGAAATGATCAGATTTAAAAGAGGATATAATATACAAAAAAATATATTTAAAAATCATATTCTAATCACTTGAATGATTTCATTAATAAACTTAAAAAACATAATTAATTTTAAAAATTTTAAGGCCTTATTTAGAACTACCTTATATGCGAATTATTTGAATTCGTACTTTTTGTGAACATCATAAAACTTTAATGTTTTATCAATATTTAATGAAGTAAGTACATAATTATATGTTTGCCCAATACAGAGGCGTTCAAAAGCTTCATAACCTATGTTAAATAATTGAGAAAAACACAGATTTGGACTGCCTCGGAACATTTATTATGGTTAAATACTCAAAACAAGTGGTCGTTTTCAGCCTTTAACGGATAAATTGAAATAGCATTTTTAATACAAAGCAGCAGACAGCAGCTCACAGTTACGTGTGTGGTTTTTTGGTCATTAAAATCATTAGTGTATTTATTTTGATTTGATACGCAATATATACATATGCCTTTTTTGTGTATTATTTTTTTCTGATTCTTAAAAACATACAAAGTTTAGTTGGCTCATTGAAAATCAACACCATAATGCATTTATTTGACCTTTTTTTATAAGTAAATCCCCATACTTTCGAATTCTAGTAATATTTTTCTAAGTAAGGCATTTATACAGTCGCGTTCGCATTAACTATTTCATTTTCCGCATCTGCGTCTAGCTGACGCGCGAGTAATTATGGAGCGCCCAACACTTCTTGCATTCCTTTTGAACATTTTTTTCGCTTTTAATATGTGCATTTTTGGAGTGAGGGGCGGGGGAGGTTTCATTTTGTAGAATCCTCGGGTAGGAGCCAGTCGCAGCGCACCCTTCGCGCTGGGTGGTCGCATGGCACGGCAATCGACTTTCTGCCGGTGTCACAATAGTGAAGTTTTAGTAATCGTATACGATTATGAGTGAGTTTTAGTTGTATTTCAATCGTGAGTTTGTATGGCTGGAAATCTTTACGAATATTTATTGAAGGATTTACACACACTTATGGCCAATATTGTGATTTATATTGTTTGTTCCTAAAATTATAAAACATGTGGAAAGAATGCCTTTGAGGCTTTATCGTCGTTAATAGTCATTTTTCTAAATTTACATAAAATACTATTCCGTTAAGTCATTTATTTTAATGACCGTGACATATTTTTGTTCTATATTTTTTAATATTTCTTGACTCACTTTGTTGTTAAGCAATTTCAAAAATGATTTGTATCATATAATTTAAATTAGGAAACATTCATCTGTTTACAATTTATTTAAATTCTATAAGGAATAAGTACTTATTTCTATAACAGGAAATTCTTTGCAAAATATGTAGTGTCATTAGTTTAATTCAGTCGTATCTCATAAACTGTTATTGTTTGCAAATAATTAAATTTCCAATTGGCCGGCAAATCCATATTTACATATCGATGAATTGACGCCTAAATTAAAATTTCATTGAATTCTAATAGCTACACAATTACGTCGACAAATGGAAATTGGTTCAACAATGGCATTCCTTCCAATTATCTTTCCGGCATTCATCAAAGTTTGGCGATAGCACTCCTTTTTTCGAAAATGTGTTTTGCGGTCATTATTATTCATTAGGACGAAAGAGAGTTCTTAAAAAGAGATGTCAAGAACTCATTATATTCAAACCGCATAGCTTTGGAATGTGACTTGAATGGTATTCGAGTGTCCAAAAAACAGGGTTGTCTAGACAAAGAGTTTTTGGATACATGTCGCCTGTTTTTCTAATTTCCTACTTAGAAAATTACTTGTTTATAATGCACAATAAATTAAATTATCTGAAAATGTGTAAGTATATTGAGTAAATTACTTGTCATAGCTTTAAACTTTACATTAACTTCGCAACAAATAAAGAGCAGTGTTTAATCTTAATAATAGTCGATGTTTGAATAGTTTGCTAGATATATATCTACAACCAGAGGTTGTTATCAAAAGCATTATTAAACTAGGAACAGACATTATCATCTGAAATAAAGTTGTTTTGTGTATTTTAAAAGCTTTCATTATTAAAGCAGACATCGCCAAAAAAATGAACAGTGATTTCAGTACTTAATAAGGTACCAGTGGTAAACTTCATTTTCAGCCGAAAGATAGTAAAGGCGGCATTAATTAACGTTCTCGCGGCAAATTATGTAATAATATTTGATAGAATGCTCCGCACACATAATAGTCTATATATCAGCACCTTATAAATGATAATATTGCAAGGTCTATCTGTTGTTACCATTAGTGTTTATATGTGGCTTAGGTCCATATTCGTCTTTGTTATTTGCACAATTCCTTTTTAAAGAGTAGGTTAAGGCAAAGGAAAAATGTGACTAAACCTTATATTGTAAACATATGAAACTAAAACGCGTAAAGCTGCCTCCGTGCTTTGTATTTGATTGCTGCGTGATTGGGGAGACTTGGGTTCGAACCCCGTAGAGACCGCATAATATGTCATTAAAAACAAAGATGGCTCGTGCTTCGGAAGGCACCTTCGGAATAAGCTGTCGGTCCGGCGACTGTCTTAGATAATACTCGCTGACACCCAACAACCCGCACTGGGCCTGCATAGTGGATTACGGCCTAAACTCCCTATAACTATGATATGTAAAAGGCCTGTCCTAGCAGTGGGACGTTATGTACTGATCATGATACTAAATTTATTTACCTGCTGATCCCATTTAGTCCAGTTACTAATAGGTTAATTATTAACACACTTTTTATAACTTCTTAACCTTAATTTATTTCTTTTTCGTGAATATGTCAATCAAAAACTTTAAATGGTAAATAAACTATAAATCGTAATAAGGTTGCATAGCGACACCTAGAGATACAATCATCATCAATATCAGCTCATTATATCCCCATCGAGAGGCACGAGCCTACCCATATATTATATTATATTATAGGGTCTATAGGCCTTAGCCGTCTACGCCGGCCCAGTGCCGATTGGCCGACTTCACGCACATACTTTAAATTTCTTCATATGCGTGCGCAATTTAAAAATGTCGAAATTCGAAAGACGTGGCTGGATTTAAATCTGCACCCTCTGAGCAAACGCAAAAGTCGACACCAATGAGCCACCGACGTTAAATGTTAAATATATATTTGAAAATGTTTAATTCGTAATCCTTCAATATTCTCGTCCGTTCCAATATCCAGAATATTGGAACTAGTGACTAGATTCGCAAACTAATGGATTTTTCATGTACCATGTAATCAAACGCGAATTAACATAGAGTATTAACAGATCACTTTATCTCTAGGCCTGATTGCAATTTATTGCAATGGTCACGGATTCACTTCTTATCTAGCCTGTGTCCAAGTCCGATACGTCTAATAAAGACTGTTAATACTACTCATATACAAATTCAATAGATATGTAAATTAAAACATTCCTTTTAACTGTGACTAGTTTTGCAATTTGTTGCTTTTTTCACAACCATTAACACTGTAACTATCTTAAAAAAAAACAATATGCATACGAAATTCAAAGCGGCATTTTATTATTAATAAAGACTAAAAACAATCAGATATCCCTCTTAACTGTCTTGTACTTTTATAGAATAAATCTTTAGTGGCTAACTAATATACTAGATTGCAATAGGCAAGAACATCTTGTTGCCCGCTTGAATTTCGTTCCACTTCAATTTTCAAATTCCAGGAGTTTAAACAATACTGATACTAATACTGATTGATGAAGACTGATTTATGTTGATATCTCTCACATGTGCTTAATGCTATTTCTCATAAAAGTTTTCAATAAATTTTGGCAAATTTTCGAACAAGACATAATACGGCATATATTTAAACGTTCAACCGTTTTGAAAAGAGACATACCCAATAACAATTCGTGAACTAACTTAAGTTGCCCAAAATACATGATCTTTGTTCATTAAAAAGACAAATTGCGCGGAAACACCGACTAAGGCAACAAAGACGAGCATTATCTTCGATACACAAAGTTCGCATCTCACAAATAGATTCTACCCTACTTCGCTAGTGCAAATTCAATATGGATATGACGTTATCGGTTATTCGTGTATAAATTCACACCCGCTACGCTTCGGAATATATTCGGTTGGTATTGACAAAAGTTTGGCTTTTGTGGCCAGATGAAGTCACTCCATAAAGAACTTATTTACCAACCAACCAAGACTATTTTTATATAGCTCGTCTCCGTTGAAAAGGCTCGCGGCATCTCACAATGTAAGGAAATTTGCAAGCTGAAGTAGCAATTAGTCAAGTGAACAGTTTAAGATATGCCCTACTTTGGCAAGTTTTATTACTAAAGATTTGTAGATGATAATCGTTTACTATGCAGTTTTTTAAGTCTTCAAATGTAGAATTTTTATTTAAATACTTTAAGATTTTGAAGTTGTAATAATTTTCAATGACAAAGTAGAAAGAAACTTAAGAAGAAATTTAACTGGTCTATAGAAGGCAGGGTGCATTGTAATCGTTATAGATTGTAAAACAACTTGATTACCTAATAATAGCGACGATCAGTCGTTATCTTTCGTTTGAATATCCCAGCTGTGAAATATTCTAAGTTGTCCAACCAAACTATTTCACTTATTTAAGCATCATAACTAATTGTGTGACATAAACGTATATGTAAGTAACAATTTTCCGTATAAATATGCTAGGGGAACCCGTACACCCGAAGCAGCTTGTCTCGTAGATAGATTCTCTAGGCCTCCCGGGCATATCTATTTGATTTACATAAAAGGCTCGTGCTCCCCTGGTTTTATTTGCGTTGACGAGTGACGCAAGTATCACGTATACAATACAACGTTATTTACGTGCTCTTGTTAATCTTTGAAGTTATCGCTGAGGAAATCAAATTTTGTTAGGTGAGAAAGCGCTGCCAATAGTGTAGTTATTACAAAGCTATTGGGAACTTAGTTCGAAAACTTATTAAATATTAGTTAAAAAAAATTAAACTAAAGCTGGTAACAGTCTTCCGAATCTCATCTGAATTACGATGAGGGGATCAAAGAATGAATCATTTATGAATATATCTGTAGTCGTCTTAAGGTTTTGTGTTTATGGATCTAAGAGGCTCAAGCTTCTGAAATTATTAAACTTTTAGTTTTTTATCATCATTTAGTTAGTAGAAGTTTAGTGCTGAAGATTGTCTTCTCGAAATATCTTCCATCATAGGATCCCTGCGGCTACATGAATCAGAAGAAAATAAAATCAGAACGTACCGTAGTAGTCACACAATCCGTTCCAGGATATTTTTTTCTAGCACTGTATGGTTTCAAAACGTAAAATAAATTCATTTTTTTTAAATATCAGTTTATTACGCAATGAATATTCAATGGTTTAGTCTTAATATAATTTGAGCGATAACTGAATATGAAATGAGGTAAACGAATATTGTTGAGGGAACTACATATTTGATAACTCGATTTTAAATCAGCTTAACCTGAAGCTAAACCTTTTTTGTGATTAATATTTTCCACCAAAAAATATTAATATGTTACAAATACAAACAATGACTTAACCATATTGAGTGAAGGAAAAACTTGGGATATTGTTTAACTGTAGGCTGTAGATAGAATTCGTTATGATTGAGTAGACAGAATTAATTTGCGTTTTATAACTTCATTATTTGTTTTTGCTACTGTTTAATTACTTAAGTAGCGTATAGAAAACCTATACTTAAAGTCTTTAAGCGCTACTTTAAGAAACAAATCCCTATTTATGAGAGTTTTTACAAGCGTACTCGTAAAGGTAGTAATAAAAGTTACAAAAATACCTCCTTTCCTCCGTTGAAGTGATCATCAATTTGTTCAATTTATTTGCACCGTAGTTTATTAGCACAAATGTTTTATACCTACATATTTTATTGCACGGAATGTTATACCTAGTAAATAATAATAATAATCTTTATTTCTATAAAAAACATTTCAGCCCTTAGCAAATTGATTGAATTTCAGCAGTCAAATACACAGTTACCATTATAAAGTAATTTAAAGATTGCAATACGAGTTTACAAACAAAACTAAAATTAAACAGAAAACTTATGAAATGAAATAAATGAACGAAATTGAAGAAAAGCAGAGGCACATGTCTAGTATCTGAATGCCATACACTATCAGTAATCCTTAGTATCATTACAAATAGAATTTACATGATAAGAAAATCGTCAAATATATAACACGGATATAGATAAGCACAATAGAAATACTAATGTAAATCAAAATAATTATGTACAAACAAGCCGCAATTTAAAATAAGTGTCATTTAAAATAGATGTCATATCTAAAATTTTGGAAAAAAAATTTTTTAAAGTCAACCTTATGGGCAAAGGCAATTTAATTATTTTAAAATATTATTTTTAATGATGAAGTCGTAATGCACCAAGTTGTAAAGTTATGGATGGTTTAACCGCAAAAACAATGCCATCGTTAAATGTCAACCCGATCGACAAAGCTGTTTATGAATAGATCCCATCCTCGAAAAAGTTTGCAAGTGACCTCCTTTTCAACTTTGGGACGAGAACGCGTTAAAATAACGTACCACATCCAACAGGTAGACAACCTAACCAGAAATTTGCACAAATATATACCTTATCGTATAGTACCACGGCCCATTTTTTGGGATCAATGCCTTCCTGAACTGAAGACTTATTATTATTGATTTGTCTTAAGATTACTTTGGAAGATTGATAAAGAATGTTATCTTTATTTTAACAAAGAGTTCGCTTTTTTTAAAAACAAATACTTAAGAAAGAAATCCATAAAGCTTTTAGCTGTTTTGAATATTGAAATAACTTTGAGACTTGGAAAAGATTATTTTAATCTTTACCAAACCTTTCAGATTACTTACTGATGGTGTGTATTTTGCGCATTTTTAAACACTTAATACAAACAATAAATGTTATCATTATGTTAACAATTCTTATAGTACTTAAACAAGCGTAGGTGTTCATATAGATAAATAAATATGTAGTGTCTATTTGCAATAGTGAATAAACCAACTTTTTCATCATGCATGTGAATAAATTATTTGTCCGTCTGTTCCGAGTAATCTCTGAAATGGCTGGACAGATTGAGGCGAAATTTTTGGGTAACTATTTAAAATTCCTCAACGACTAGAGCAGTCAGGAGAAGTATAGTCCAACTGTGGACTACATGGTTGAATGATGCATAGAAAAAATTGTTAAGATACGATGTGTAGTATGTGATATTTTGTATTTTTTAATTTTATTGAATGTGTTTGCACGGATGTCTAGTTTATTTGTTTTAGCAACTCGACTTGTTTCCGTTTTAGTAGCTTTCCGTTAATTTTTGAAAGTATTAAATTGCTCTATCAAATATAATAACAAAATAAATAACATCGAAATAATGCAATAAAAACCTTACAAATATTATATCACAGCTAGCAGAAATAGTAGGGCTTAGCGAATACGAACAAAAGCAGTAGATAAGCTTTTTATACAGGATTGAGTTGATTTTGACAACTGCGAAAGCTTTTTGCCGATGCGGTTTCTTCTTGACTTATATATCGCGTATCTCCTACGTGACCCACTCACGCGTGACGGCATATAAAACGATATGATTTTGAACATATGAATTCACTTTACAAAACGCCTTTTCATGAGAATAGAGGAATAAAGATTACTCAATTTTCTTAATACTTTAACTAGCTTTTGCGCGCGACTTCGTCCGCGTGGAATAGTTACTTGGGCCTAACGCTCACTTTAACCCGCTGCTTCGTTTATATAGGTGAGTTCATACTGCGATATCTCATAAGATATTCATTTAAATTAAATGATGTAGAGGGTAATTTTGTTTAAAATGAAAGACTAGTCATTAATAACGTATTTATTAGGATAAGGATTAATATCATATTTAGAAAACACCTTCGCAAACAATGCATTATTTAAGAAAAAAACTAACTAAACTTAAAAGATAGACATAATTATGCTGCCGCGGATTTATTTTTGACCTTTAAATGGGGAACAATACTCCCATACATGGACTTTTGCGAAACCTTAACCGTTTAAGCAGCGGACGCTCCAAATATGAAAATGGTCCCCCGATTTAGAAACATTCTTCATGGCTGCTCAACTTTCATTGCTCGTATCGTGATGATATATAGCCTATAGCCATCCTCAATAAATAAGCTTTCTAACACTGAAAGATTTTTTTTAATCGGACCAGTAGTTCCTGAGGCTAGCGCGTTCAAACAAACAAACTCTTCAGATTAATAATATTAGTATAGGTAAAATCGCTCTGATTCATTTTGTATAACTAGTTTTGATGCTGTTTCTAGTATTACTATGCTGTGCATGGGTATCTCCCATTTTACTCAGGATATTCTTAAACTCGGTCTTTATTTACAATCTACCGGAGTCCTTGCGCAAGCCTTGGTCCTTCAGGTCCAACGCCCTTCTCACTTCAGGTTTTGGTTATTAGTTATTTAAAGAAAGTTATTAAGGTTGAAACGGGCATGCAATTTGTAATTTTCCTCCAAACAGTTTATCCCATACCAAGATTTCAGAATAGCAAATTAAATGTCATTCATATATGTAGTTTAAAAAACATAACAGAAATTCAAACACCTACTGACAATGGGTCATAATTTACAGATGTGAATACGAACACAAAATGTTTTGTGATACACGAGGTTCGATCCTGAAACCTGAGTGTAATAGTTGACATCTTAATCATTACAGCACATATGTATGTATGGTATATCCCGTTATATTATGGAAAAAGTTTCTCGCGCAGCAAGAACAAGTTGGGCGCGGTATGGATAGAGTTAGTGCGTGAACTTTACGCCACTTGATTGTCGTAAGCGAACTTGGGACAATCATGTATGGAATATGAGCTTTCTATGACACAAGTAGTTTTGTTGGAAACTTCAAAGATATTGCGGCTTATTACACGATATTTGTGGGTTTCGAGTTTTAAAGGTCATCGAGATAAGGCGGCAACGAGTAATTTTACTGTGATGTCTGAATTTGTTGGTTTACCCATAGTAGTTACTTACTCTTGCTACCAAAATTTATGAAACAAACCTGGGACGGTTATGAACTTCAAAAATAATATTTCTTCACTGTCTGTAACACATAAAAACCATTGTAGAACGTCAGTCATAAAGACTTTCTCTAATGGAATATACTGAATGTTCTAAAATCGTATAAGATTTATAACTCCCAAGGAAATGTCAATCGTACTATGAAAGGTACAAGATAGATGTTGGGAGTTCCTACAGGAAGAAAAGATAATGGCTTATTGTGCATAATCTGATGCAATCGGAAGTTAAGTGTATCTGAGGAAACTTTCCTAAGAATTATTATGCTAAATATATTCAAATGTCAACTCCACATTGGAAGTCCACATTTAAATATAAGCTATACAGCTTGTCTTTTAGACTTATTAATAACAACTACCTTGTCGATTTGAGAGAGTTTTGTTAGAATATATTGCACGTATTTAATCAGTATTTAAAGAATTTAAATCAGCTTTCAATCAACAAATATTTAGGATGGGCCTAAAATTAACGCACGATGAAGTTAGAACCCTTAAAGTTCAGTAATTGAAGTTACTGTTCTAAAAATATCATCGATTTTTGACTTCATTGTTTGTTGGGTTCAGCATTCATTAACAATGACTAATTTGTAAATTTTCTCTTCCGCTTTGGGGTAATTTTGTATTGTCTAACTTTCTAATTATCCGTCCGCTCAAAGTATAGGAAGTGGACCAATAAATTGGGAAAATTAACAACCTATAGCGATTCAAAGGCTCCGTCAATCGGTAACACGCTAATAGCGTACTTTGCCGTTTGAGTTAACTTACATGTTTCCAAGGTTAAGGGGCGAATAGAGATCAAAGAAGTGATTTCCTGATCGCGATAAAAGTTATACTTTTGAAGCGATATTCAAAATTATTCGGATCTGTACTGACGTATCGGTACATGATTGTATTCTTAATTTATTTATTACATTATACTTGACAGATAATTTAGTAGAACTGATCTTAGGACCAATTCCCATCGAGAACAAAAATTATGGATTACAGATATAAGATCAATGGTTTTTGTGTATTTATTTACCTATATAAGTTATTTGAATATGTATATTTACTACCTTATATTATTAACAGAAATCTTCCCGACTTTCAGTGAATCTTAGTTAATTATTGCATTAGAAAAAATTTAACTTGCCACACGAATTGTACTAGTTCGAAATTCCATTCTATTACTCCTATTTAGGACATCATGTAAAAAGATAGCGGAGACCTAAAATAATTTATTGCCGCAACTTAATGTCGTGAAAATTGAAATCATGAAACTGAAAAATAATAATTCCTAAAATTGCAATCTATTGAGATTAGTAATTTCCATACGAAACCGTAACATACGTAACCTTCATGACATATTTAAGCTCATCCCTAAATCTGAGGTACTTACATAGCCGATCTTTGATCCCGAATATTTGTTTCCATTTTACCTCTATTAAACCAATCAGTTAGCCTGATAGATAGGCGTATAAATAATTCAGTACGCACATCGTAAGTCAAGGAGCTAATCCTCGAACCATTAACCCCAATAATCTAATAGAAACGGTCCAAGTTTTAAACTGTAGTAAATCAATTTTGGCTATATCCCATAATCGAGTTGCTCGAACAATCCAGTCGGAAGATATCCGATAGATGTGTTAATTCTATGAAATGAAATTTTAGGCGTAGTACACATTCGTAGTATACTGACATTGTTTAACATTTATAATACAAAAACTGCTAAATTTGTGAATGGCATTATGTTTTTTTTAATTTAATTTTGTTTTATTATTCGTGTTTCGCTTGCCGAACAAGTCAACAAGTCTCCATGCGAGAACTCGTGTGCTCCAATTGCAATTGGTCGTGCGACAAACATGGCCGGTACACTGCTATAACTTGCTAATCTGGTGCGATCTTAGCACCAGAATATAGATCTGTATAGATCTTAGGTGAGTGTATCGGAAACCTCAGTTCATTCCCGGATAAGATTATTGCTGGGATTTTATCTCTGGGGCAGACCACGATCTTATTTTATTTCAGGCGGAAGATCTTAATTGTTACTTACAAAAGACTTATCAATTATAGAAGACATTCATTTTAGAAGCTTAAACTTACTAATATACGTTGCCTACGTAGGTGTATATATGTTTATTCGTACGCTACCTCGAGAATGACGTCATCGATGTATATATTTTTTCCAAAAGCGCATAGAATATTATAAATGGATTTTCAATTTAAAACGGGTACAGCCTGACATTGCATTATGTTGTTATAATTTCATAGAAATGAAATTTCCGTCGTCATGAAGGATATTTCATTTTCTAAACGCGATATGGAAATAGTGCATTAGTCCGATTCTCCATTTTCAGAATTTAATTGGAGCAATTGCTATTCTCTAGAACTAAAAGCACTTCAACTCTCATAACGCAAGTTTGAGAGTCGTTACCTTTTAGCATAACTCGTGCATAATTCATTTTGCATTAGCTCATCTAGCGGAGTAATGAGCTCATTACCATGGCGAATGTTTGATTATTACCATCATTTGATCAGGTGACTAGCGTAGTTGCATATTTGCTTTTAATAAGGAGCGCCGTATACTTCGTGATATTGTCTCATTAGAATGAATCAAGCTAAATATGAATATTTCTGCGTTCGGATAATTAGTTTTGGTAATTTTAGCAAAGTACCTCTACAAGTGTTGGAAAACGATAACATAGCCAATCGCAATAACTTTATACAGAAAATAACGACATAAAGTAATTCTATATATTGAGTTTAATTCGGTACATTAATTCTAGGCAGAACTTTCTCCCGTAAAAGTCACAAACACAAGTTAATGTCCAAAACCATTTATCTTTGTTTCAAGTTTTCCAATCAGATACAAATAATATCTGGAAATATTCCAATTACTTACTTATTTCTTAAGAGAAAATCACTTCTCTCAGATCTGACTTCAGGCGAAATGTTTGGAGGGAGTCCCCCTTTACCCTGTTGCTTTAGTAATTAATTTAAATTACAGTTTCTAACTTATTACCTATTTTGCGGTTCTTGGGTGGAGATTAGGAGAAATGTCGTTATCGTTTAAATAAGAAGGTCAATTTTTGAAAACTGTATAAATATATAAAATACTTTGTAAATAAAAAGAATGTGCAATACATGGAATAAATATTTTTTGCCCAAAACTGCAATGTTTTCTGCATTTTATGTTACATGAATTTTTCAGTGTACAATCAGTAAGACGATAAAATATACTCATAATGTTTACTTTTCATCGTTGCTCATCTTACAAAACAGCAAACAATTTATTTAGAAGCCCACGAACGACCCTGCAAAATCATTAAATTCATTAATATTAAATAAATATCCACTGACATTCACACAGCGCCATCTAGCCCCAAGTCAAGCGTGAAGCCTGTAGTATGGGTACTAAACAACGGATAAACATATACACTTTTTTTCGTAAATACATATTTATATATAGAAAACACCCAGACCAATACAAACAGACATGTTCACACACACACAAATGTTTGTACTGTTCGGGAATCAAACCCCGAAACCCTTGGTGTAGTAGCCGACGTCTCAACCATTACACCAAATGGGTCGTCAAACATTAGGTAACAAATATTTCTCAAGTACCCAATATTATTCTTATGTACCTATAACCTAAATAGCTTTGAGTACATGCTACCATCCAAAGCTTTTGGAATCGCTAAAGTGGATATGTTACGGCGCAATGCAGTTGAAAGTCCTTAATTTCGAACGTCGTTGCTATCCAATAGTAGTAAATTCGGCAGAAACGACAACATCCTAGTTATATTCATACAAATAGATTCGGCAAATGCTTTTTCTTTACTGATTTTTTAGAGAGTGCCCTGACCTTGCTAATAAATCAGCCACCCTAATTATACCTCGTCAGTGGTAAAACAAATCCCTGCGCCAATCTAAATTAATAATTCAAACTAAATTAACCCCAACAGTGAGCCTACAGTCCGGGTACCCTCTGTAAACGCAAATGACCTCCTTTTAACCAACCAACCAGCTACGTGAAATGAGATACCAAAAGAAGATCGGTTTCCAAAGGGAATTCAACGTAAATTCAGTGTTATTATATCCTGAATTTAAAACAAATAGAAGCTGACTTATTAACGGTTAACACGTATAGGTAAACATTCGGTGATATCCATCAGATGTTATCGATAATTGGGTGGTGGGTGGCTAATTACGTCACAGGTCTTTTAGTGTTGTTTTCCATTTTTTTTATGTAATACAATACAATAAAATCATAAAGGGACATAACTAGGGAATGCAATCTCGCGAGATTGGGGCTCAGACGAGATCTCGCGAGTTTATGGATAACAATACCGCGAGATCTCGCCAATTTCGAGATCTCGCGAGATTTTTGCAAATATTTACGATATTTGGATGAATTAGGAAAAAATGAAGAAGAATTAGAGGTATCATGAAATAAACATTTATTTAGAAGCATTTTTAATATAAACTTAGGTCATATTTAAAATTTTTAGACATATCTATCATTTTTCGTAATAAACTTTTAAGTAGTTAACTTTGACGTACGTACAACGTACGTATCTAATCAAATAAAAAACGAAATAAAAAAGAATCTTCTCTTCTTACATGAAACAAAAGTATTTTAATAATTAAACAATACTTTTATAACAAATAATGACAAATAACAAATAATGAGTTGAATATTAAACTAAGTTTCTAAGATATCAAATAAAGAAAACTATGCCTACTCTACTCAGTCAGACAGAGATCAATTGTAAATTAGAGATCAATTAAAAATATATACCAATCAAATGAAAGGCTCAGACAATCAGTTGATCAGTTCACATCACATTATATCGAATGATTTTGGAAGTAGCTCCTTAAGAAGCATAAAATGTCCAGAGAATCGTCTGCTAGACGGCTTCTTATTTTGCTGGCCAGATAACCAGCCGCAGAAAAAGCCCTTTCGGATTCTACGCTCGTGGGAACAACAGATCTCAGGCAGTTATCCGCGAACTGTAAAAGTTCGCCTTTTGACCCCCCGGATTCGTATAAATTCATCTCCTTTTTTATTAATGATTCCAGTGAGTTTGTAGTAAGCTTTCTGTCCCTATCTCTTGGTTCTTTGAACGCAGTCAATGTTTCTTGTAGTTCTTCTTCCAAGGAAATATTTTTACGAGCCTCAGAAAGAGATGAAAGCGGTTCATTATCGTTATAGTCATCATCAAATTCAATAACATCACTAGCGGCGGCAGCTGATGTTGATGCGATCGACCATGATGGATCTGAATTTATCTGTGTCTGTGAATTAGTAACACAGTGTTGCGAATGCAAGCGCTCTATAAGTGATTTAATTTCAGTTCGAATCACGTTTTTCGCAGGTAATTTAAAGGTTCCGTCTTTCGCAAACTCTTCTTTATCTGCTTGGTATTTAGCCGGATCTCTGATATATAACAAGCATGCTGTCAAATTCGTTCGTCGCTCAATAATGCGCTTTCTCAAGGAGCCAGCGAGTTTTTCTGCCAATGGAGTTTTTAGCTCTTCCAGTTTACGAATCATAAACCTAAGTGTTGTTTCTGCGATAGCCAAGTCAGTATCTCGACGACACAATACCTCCACAGCCAGTTTTACAGGTTGAAATGCCTTATCTAAGTTCACTAAAACCGTATGTTCTTCCGCACTCAAGGAGTAGTTCGGATCAGCTTCCAGGCCCAGGTCGATCAAGGCTTTGCTGACACACAGCTTGATTCTATTAAATGTAGAAATCATGTCTGCTAGGCTTGACCATCGAGTTTTACAATCCTGTTGCAACTTTATATCTTTTCCAAATTCTTGCTTTACATATATTTGCAATGTATCAGTTTTAGTAGGTGATCTTTTAAACAGTTTAACCAGTTTCCTAACTTTCTCAATAATACCCGCATATTCAGCAACTAGGTCTACTTCCATTCTGGTATAGAACAATGAAAAACGTCATCGTCTGAGTCTGTGCTAGATACTTCATCCATTTCAAAAGAAACCTCATTGTCGTTTTCAGATTCTGTCACAGTCACAGGTTCCTCTTCCTCAACATCAGTTTGTTTTTTATAAATTGTATCTATTATGCCAAGTTGAACTCCATGAGCATAGCAGAGCTGATGTGAAGGTGATATTAATCGACCCAACTTTTTCATCACACTTGCCCCATCTGTAGTAATATTGATGATATCTTTCTCCAGAATAAGGCCAAATTCGGTTAATTTTGTTTTCAAAATACTGACACCATTTTCAGCCGGCATACTTCCAAAGACGCGAATCAGCCCCAAGTTCCAAAAGACAGCTTTGCCTTTCAAATATGTGTGTACATTTACATTCATGTATCGCTTGTTCATAGAAGAAGTCCACTCATCAAATGTAAGCGTAAATTTGTGATCATCCTCCTTCAGCTGAGCCAGTTCACGCTTTATTTTCATTTTTAATGTCATGCCATAATCCATAACTATAAGTTTAATTGTGTTTGGGGACTTAGGCAGTTTGTGTCCCGAAGAATTGAAGAGATCTCTCATATCTTTGGAGGTACAGAAAACACGGAAAGGTAGTCCATCTTTAGCTACCATTCTTGATACTTTTTTCTCCATAGAAGTATCTTCAACCGGGAGAAAGTGATCAGTAATTTTTTGCCTCTTCTTTCTTGCTGGTAGCTCTAGTGCAGACGATTCTAGACTAACATTCGACCCAGTATTTGATGATGGTGGCGGCAACGGCGGTGGTGATATAATTTGCACCTCGCTCTCTTCTACGGTAGAAGCAGAGGACGAAGAATGCACATTCTTCGTGTCAATTTTGTGAGTCGATTTTAAATGCACATGTAAGCCACGCGGAGATCGATCTTTGGTTTTAAGAATCTTTTTACAAAGTTTGCACTTAGCACTCAACCCATTTTCCGCTCTTAAAAAGTGTTTCCATACTTCCGACACACTCACATAGTCTTTATAAACTATATCCGCTGACATCGTTCGTTATTCTACTCACAAATCACATAAAAAACTTTTGTTTACATAAATAACCACAAAAATACTCGGACGCAATCAGTAAACAAATGCACGCCACACGCCGCCGGCTCAACTGTCATTTCAACCAATCGCAGCACGTAACGTAACAAAATCTGAGCGAGACCTCGTCCCGCGACCGCTACCTCAGGCCGCCATCACCCGCGCCGCCGAAACAGATCGCAGCTTCGTGTCAATTCGTGACATTTCGCGCGCTGTCGCGCTTCGAATTTATGTTCAAGTGCAATCTCGTTAAGCTCGCGAGATCTCGCTCATTTTTCGGCCGAGATTAATCTCGCTAAAATAAGCCGAGATCTCGCGAGAACGAGATCTCGCGAGAACGAGATTGCATCCCTAGACATAACAATGAAGGAATTAATGACGCTTTGTTTTGTTCCAATGGTGTAAGCTACTATGTAATTTGAACCTGTATTTATTTTTGGAATTGTCTTATTGGATTTTATCCGATAAGTATTTTATTTTAAATAATCCTATGGTTATGTATTATTAATTGACAGAAGTGAGACTTATCATCAGAGGAGCCGTATGTGCCTTGTCTATTGGTGAATAACGATTGCAAGTTGACCTGAAGCAAAGCCGCTGACTACCATAAAGACTTACACCGATTCTTAAACTCCTTCTATTCGGACATGTTTCCTTTATAAATATAGCCCTAACAAGTTAATGTGGGTGGAGTATAGCGTATGGAATTGCAAGAATATGTGTATTATATTCATAAAAATAATGTTTAAATTTGCTCAGCGAGTGGGAGTCATGCCGGCTCTCGCAGGCGACGAGTGCTTATATAATTATGTGGCAACGGGTATATAATTAAAGTTGATGCAAAATATTAGCAACGATAAAAGAAATAACTTGATTTTGAATAAACAAACAAAACAAGCCACTTTAATGTTGTGTGATCAGCTTGTTATAAGCAAACAAAGCGTCTATACTCATAGAATAATAAATCGTTAGGTACTACTGGTAAACAAATCCCAGAATAACTTACAATACATATTTATAGAGAACCCGTGAGTTGCTAAAAGAAAGCATGATTCTTTTGGGTCTGAGGTGGGACGAACAAGGGTTAGCAGGGTTTTTATGTGTCAGATCCATGAATGTTTGATATATATACACAAAGCAAATTTAAATGTATTAACATGGAACGGTGTTTATTTCTGGCAGAGTTTACTTACGTAGCGTAAAATAGTAATTAGTTTGCCCTGACGACAGTAACTACAAAGTAATAGGAACTTAGGAATACATAATTAACGATTTTAAAATTTTCTTTGTAATTATTTTTCAATTTCTGCGTGGGATTCAAGCCCGCAATACTCAGGTCACTCAGCGACCTAAAAACCCCAAGAAGTGACAAGCAGACACGGACACGGAAGCATTAATTAAATATAGATAAACACCATCTTAAGTTGTACATTTTCTTATTTTTTACTATATTTTTGCATGATACCAACGATACCAATGTGTATTATAGCTAAATGTCGCGTCGTCGCTTCCCTTGTATTATAACGCACTGATTTCCCGCGAAATAAGAATTTCGAGTAACAGCGCGGTATGCATAAGTAATTCATATGAAATTGGATTCATGGGCGCTAAGCTCTAAGCAATTTGGGTATTTGTGTTACGGCACCAAAATTTGATAATCATCCGGATGAAGTTTGGATGAAATTCCAAATCAAGCATATTCAATCTTGTTTGTAATTTCACATTCACTTGCTTGTTGTGTCGTATGGGTTGGTGTAAAAGTTATTTAATATGTTTCGCCGTAAAATAACAAGAACCAAAAATTAATATTTTTCTAGGAAATGTGTAATGTTTATATTGTGTGGACCTATAACTTTAAGAAATATATCATCTACTGATGGCATTTTATCTTAAGTATTCTGTCTACGTAAATATCTTGGTCTTCTGTAAGGTGCAAAAAATACAATGTGGTATTTTTTTTACTTTGGAGCTCTAACGTTGTTTAGCCATGAATGATTTTCCCCATTTTAATTCATTTTATTATTGTACACTCTACAACTTCTCCTGTTGCAAATTGTAATACTAGTATTGAAGTAGATACGTAACAAAATCCTTAATTTATTTAAAATATTTTCAGTCACGTATGATTATTTTCCTCATTAGCTCTTCATTCAAATAGTACACACTTAAAAGTTCATATTTTCATTGTGACTGTCACCCGTTAACAATAGCCGTTCGGTAGCCGCAGGTAAGGGTAGGTTTTTCTTAATTTTCCGACGCCCCAGTCTGAATAATAACGTGCGCTTAATGGCCTCACGGCCGTTGTTTTTATTTCGAAATTTCACTCACGAAATTTCTTTCGTTCAAAAACCTTATGCAAATGAGGTGGTTATATATAAGGTGTGTATCAATTTTCTTTTGACCATTGTTCGTGTGACGCTGTCTTTAATAGGCCTCACTTATTCCTGCCTTTGGTGGAGGTCAACGAGATTGTTTTATTTATCGTTAAATTTCCTTATATACGAATAAGTTTTGTTTGTTAGTCGATTTCTGATAACATATTTTATATGTAATGTCTGTTTGTGGTCTAGGTATGTAAAAGATTTTCTTTGGTTTTCTTATAAATATTAAAGTGGGCACATCTCATCACACTCCCTCGACAAATCATCGCTAAAGGCTTGGTCCAGCAGTAGACTATTGATTAAACAGATTATATGTAGAAAAATGTATACTTAATTAAATACTATCCACATATAATTTTGTACTGTAACATTGATCTCAGAGCTCTATTATTTTGTGAGGATTCTACGTAACAAATAATGTTTTTGGCAGTTTTACGTCAACACATTAAATCTTGCAAGATTTTTTAGGTTGGCTAAAGCTTTCAGATTAAATTTAGATTGTAGGTAAACTTTTGTTAGGTTACATAGTTGAACTTCTTTTTCTACAATAAGAAATTATGTCTAATCATTTGTGTACATACGTTCTAGATTTATATGCTTTGTATACAAAATTTCTCTCTGTGAACCTCGCTGCCTGATAGCCTTGGGGGGGGGGGGGGGAGGGGGAGGGCTTCCGAAGCCTCTTCCTGTCGTCGTGTCTGGCGCAAAATATTCTCTAGTGACTATTCAAGTACTTATCTTTATGTGTATTCATATGAGAATGCGAGATGATAAAAATCTAAACCCTAGATGTGCTACAAAGCGATTTTTTTTTATGTTATACGTGTACAGGACGGTCCGGACGTTCACTTGATGGTAAGTGATACGCCAGACCATGACAGAGCGGCATTAAAGGAGACCAACAACTGCTAGACAGTTATTATTCTCCATCAATGCCGCACTGCGCTCGTCACCCGAGACAACAGATGTTAGGTCTCTTATACCCGGTAATTTCACTAGCTACAGTACCCTCATCGCGAAACACAAAAGTGTATAATACTCCTGTTTCACGGGATGATATCTGGCACTGCGGTGGTACCTACCTAGACGACTCAGTATCGAGTCTACCACCTAGTAAAAGGTGGGAAGGTTATTTCATACTTGTAAATCGTAAACTTGAACGTTATCATCGTAACACTGAACACGTTGGTTTCACTACGTTAAGAGTAGTAAAAGTGATATATCCTATAGGAAGGTAGGTACTGGTGACTTTTCGAGGTGCATTGGACCGGCATGGCAGGTCTTTTATCTTTAGCCATTGAAAGGCCTAGTCTTGTACTGGTATGTAGTACACCTGATTCGACAAACAAATTAATATTTATACTGGAGTATTTTCTAAGTTTGTCTTTGTGATTATCCATCTTTTCCTTTATAATATTGCGCAAAAGATTATCTTACGTCTAATAACATCTGGTATACTAATTTTACGGAAGTATCAAGAAGTATTTTTGTGCAAATCCGAAAGCTTGCTCCTTTTGCACCACCTTTTAAAAGTGCATGATACATGCTTGGTTTAGGCAAATTCGTGAAACAAATAACCCGCAAGCGCTCGAGGACGTTTTGATAAAATCCTCTTCTGGGAAAAAGTTTGAGTAGAAGCCGGTTACGGCCCACTGAAGTTGATACAGGATTTTTGGTAATGGATTTTTCAATTCCATGCTAAGAGCATTTACGGGTTCTTTCACGCTTTAAAACTACCATTTTTCGAAATTATAGAGAAGGACGGGGTTCATACTTTTATTGATAATAAATTCATAAGGTTTTTACGATTTTATAACTAAGTATGAACAGAAAAAAACCGCAAATACTACAATGGAGCAAATTATAACGAAAATTGTGTATTCAATATGTTTCAGTAATAATGTATGCTTGTTACTATGTATTACGTAGTATAAATCTATATTTAAAATAGTCAAGCAATATTATAATTATTAAGTTTTAAATATGAGTATAAAAAAGCAATAAGTGTGATTATTCGATTACGGAATAATTTTTGCTTCAGTACAAACTAATTATTAGATCACTGAGCAAACACTTTTATTTTAATTCCAAACAAACCGATGCCTAACAGCTAGATACTGGTAATGTCTACTGGCCACCGGCCAACTTTACCAAATTATTTGCTCACTTCTTAGTTGAACAATAACAAACGTTCACTTAGATGCATATTAAGGTAAAATTTTCATGAAGGTTTAATTTATTTCTTTTGCCTCAAAACAAAGGTCATACACAAGATAATATGTAATGTATGGAGCTAACATTGGGCATGAAATTGTCTCAGTCGCCAAAATATAACAAATTATTAGGGACTCGAAGCTCATGCGATGTTAAGCTCATAATAAAGTATTTCTTAAAATTACGTGCTCATTGTTACGTGTGTTATCAGGCTCATTGCTCATCTGTTGCAAGCTATTTATTTAAAGTAGCTTACACCATATAAAGCTAAGCTATGGAACTTGACTTTTTGTACAAAATTATAAACAAAAAGTCAAAGTAGTGAGTGAAATGAGTCTCTTGAGCCAAAACTATGATCACGCACTAACTGGATATGAAAGATACTTGGAAAGTTGGTTTAAAGGCACATTCAAAAGTGTCGTTTTCGCTGAAATTTGCCTTTTATTATTTAAAAAATCTGCTACTAGATTCACATCTAGCTTGTATGGATTTGGATGAAGTTGGGAATGACATAAGGAAAATGAGCAGTTGACCCAAGCGAACTCACGTGTTTGTGGAACATCCTTTTGAACTTTCTATCCACGAGTCTTTTATAGCCAACGAATCTCTGATGGCTTGCTTAATTACGTTTGACCAGCTCGTGTGCTCAAATCCCAGTCGGAAATCATCCAATAATTAAAGACATTGGTAGGAGTACAAGATACTGTGTTTTGGAACTAGGAATACATGTTAGGACCAAACAATAAAAATCATTCAACTTATTGTTCTTTTTTTTTTTCGAATTGACTTGTGCCGAAAGTTTCATATTGCATTTATCACTTCATCGGTCAATTTGGCGAGTGCATTAGTGGCGTTCATGAGCCAGACTCAAACCTTGGTTTCAGGTAATGCGGGAAGGCCTAGGTCACTTGATTACAACCTATCACTACATATTATGACAAAAATGTGGCATTATATAGTTCATTTGTATTACTATAAATTCTTGTGGTTTCTACTTAGGCGTGAGAAACCTAAATAAACGAAGCTGGTAGATGACTACTAATGACAGTATTGTAGACAGTGGATGCCCGCCGTATTAGACGGAAGCTTAATATCAACGAATAGACTGCGGGAAGCAACATTACTCTGAGTACGTGTCTCGCCTCAGAATGTCAACATACCTTTTAGCGGCGATACTCAGTGAGCTGAGAATTATGTCCAGCGCTTGCTGTTAGTTTCTGCGTCTAGTAAATATGATACGATGTAATAGGTTTGTTTGCACCCTATATCATGTTAGTGTTTTGCGAGTTTGATCACTGCATTCCTTGTAAAAAGTTTATAGTTACGTATTTATAATTTGACATTTCTATTATTAGTAAGCTGTGGTACTATAAATAACTGCCCTCCACAGTCAGCTGCTGCACGCTTGAAATGGGTTGTAGATAGCTATATCTTTTTGTGAACTGTTTGTTACCTTCCGGTTTGGAGGGTGCAGGTTCAAATACCGCGACGTACTTATGTCTATTCGAATTTTCGAAATTATACGTCTGTTTATCAGACGCCCTTACGGTGAAAGAAAACATCGTGAGGAAACCTACAAACGCCTTCGAATTTCAAAGGTTGTGCGTAAAGTCAGCCAATCCGCTGGGCCCGCGTGGAAGACCGATACACCCTTTACTGGTAGGTGCCCCTCGGTGGGTACAGTTAATGAGCTGACGACGATGACACCTTTAATGCGTTGCCACTTCTAATCTGCCGTCATCATAAGACATTGTGATTTGCCCAAGTAAAATAGTTTTATCGCGAGTAATTGCTCTGCATACTAACTTCTTTTTAGATATATTGGACATACAATTTACCTTTCCTGGTTTTCCACGTAAAGAGGCTGATACCACTTTCCCCTATGTATTATAATAGGTTCAAACGTCTTTGTTGTATACATTATTGTATCCTTTATATTATTTATATTATGTACCCTTATCATGTATTACTCACTATTCAAGATTTCCAGCTATACTTACAGTAGACTATAATTACAGTAAAACGCAAATAAAACACCAAAATTATGTGAGTGATAGTAGGGATAAGTAGAAATTGACATTAAAAATGTTAGCATGTGTGTGCCAGCCCACGGAGACCGCGTTATTATACAAAGGTGGACCACCGGTTGCCATGGGACCACTGAGCTCGTGCAAAATACGACATAACCCCACAGCGACAATGAACACCCTGAAACTACTACCGCGATCCTCCAGAAGACTAAGCGTGGATAATTCATCGCTGACATCATCTCCATCTGAAATTCAAGCTTCAGGCAGTCTTCTGAATCTAAGAAAAATAGAAAGAAACCGGAAGACCGGCCAAAAAATCCTTCCCGATTCCCCCCCAACCCTGTATGCTCAGATAGCATCGCCACAAGCGACGACAGCAATCCAACAAAAACAAAAAAATGGAACGGAAAGAAAAAGCGTCTCAAATCCGAACAAAATAAGCACAAAAGAACAAAAAGTGTCAAGAGTGATTCAATTAGACTCAACGATGCTAAAGAAGATAAGAAATCGATATCTTGTTTTAAAATTAAATGTTCGGATGATAAATCACGGCCGGACGACGATAAGAAGTCTAGCAGAGAAAACTGCAATAATGAGAATGCTAGCAATCTAATTAGCGCTGGAAAGCCTGACCTTATTAATCATTCTAGAAAAAATAGCAAAGAGGCGTTAGCAAATAGTTGCACGGTCACGAATGGGTCAGATATGAAGGCCGACCAATCGGCTAAAAGAAAGACTGATAGTGGTATAGCTGTAAAAGACTACAAGGTAAGCCTAACCAATAACTACATTACCTATTTACTTTCAGTGCGTGACAGTTCACTAGTGGTTCATTAATTTTAACCATTTCTCCGTGTATAATACATAAAATCGTCTGTCATATCTGTTCTCCAAAAAAATCATATAAGAAAGCTACACAAATACATTAACGTGAATATATGAATCAAAATTAATATTATAATAGTAAATTCATATCAATATTTTTTGCGTAATATTACGGGTACTGCCTTTGCCTATTTATTTATTTAAATCAAAAGAAAATAAACTTAATAACTTAAAAAAATAACAATAAGCTGCACGAATTTCAATAAGAAAACTAAAAGAAAACCTTTTTGAGTTCCTTAACAAAGTAACGGTAACTCAAGTGCTTAATTTTCAACTCAATTTGGAGTGTCTCTAGCAATCTTTAGGTTGATGAGTTCCTAGGCGGTTATGTGGCGTTCTTATTAACACTAATGATGTTTAACTTCTGACGGCTCTAAAAAAGCAAGTGTCTACTGTACCCCCAAATTAAGTCCGGTCGCGGCTCTTGGGAGACCAAAGTAGATTTGTTCCTTCTTACGGTCAAGCTGCACAAAATAATTAATTATAAAGCTGTGGATGACTGCGTGAAAACTACAAGCCCTAATGGATATTTTCAAATTTATTCGAAATTATGTAAATTATAAAAATCACCCGAGGCGGTGTTAGAATATCAATGAAGAGACGACATCGATAAGGGGTCTTGTTCGTCTTTTAAATTAGGTTGAACAGATAAATTATCATTAGGTAAGGCTGGAAAAATATTTATATTCTACGCAAATTTTCCTTCTTTTAGTGAACCCCACTAAACGCCTATGCTTTTCATAAGCCACATCATAACAAGTAATATAATCAATGCGATATTAATGTATATGACATTCCTTTGTCAAACATTCTCTAACTGGATTCCAACATCAATCCACTTCCAATATCCTTTAACACTTAATAGAGAGGCAAAACGATATTTGGTCGTCCACGCATGAAGGTTGCCCGGGGGTTTTATTGAAACCGCAATAATATCAGTGAACGCTCAGCGGATATTAATCGCAGATGAAAGACAACGGCATTCTGTTTAATCTTAAATGCGTTGCTCGATGCGATTTCGGTCGGCTAAGGGTATGATTTCGGCTGTATAGCTTTGTGATTTACCACTTTCGGGTAGTAAAATCTGGCTCGTTGCAAATATTAATGTCGCCTGGACTTATCGAATATAAAAAAATATAATATCTTCGCTCGTTTAATATCTCACATAATAAAATTGGATTTTATGATGCCTTTTCAATTCGATAAAGGAGGTTAGGTCTCTACCTACTAACTAGAAGGTAAACCAACCAGGAAGTAAAGAAACCTCTTTATTAGGTTTTGTGTTGTTTATAATTCTTTCTTTCGAGTATTAAATAATAAATAAATATGTTTTTCCTTGCTACAGGTAAGTTCTTCAAATATCGGCTACTTACTTCGTTCAATAAAAAAGCAGGTAAGGAGTTCAGGCATTCAATATTTGGAACTAACTCAAGCAACGCACCGGTGACAATTCTGGTGTCTCCGTTGTTCATGGGCGGAGAAGATCACATTCCATCAGGTGACCCTCTGGCTCGTTGGCTCCCGATAATATATAAAAAGGTCACTTGCATACGGTACATCATGAATAGTAAACAAGGATCGACTGTTTTTGGTCTTTGGTTGATATATATGGTGGTATGTGTAAGTTCCCCACAGGTGCACCGCGGTGAACAGCGGTCCGAAATTCCTTAATAATTAACACTGGATGTGCCAAAGGCCAAAACTTATAATCCAGCAATGTTCATCATATGATTGTTGCTGTTGATACATGAATAAGCATGGAGGTATAATTCGTGTGAGTATTGTCTAAACACGATGAAATAAGGCAACTCCATTTAACTTCAAGGTCTAAGGTCGAGATTGTGTGCCTTAATAATTTAAACAAATGACTATTTAACTCGAGCAATAGAGGGAAATTCTGACACATTTGTGGGTTCAATACTAAATTAAGTTATCAAAGGAAAATGGCTAAGTTGAAAAAAATAGGAAACCCTTTCTTAGGGTTGGAATAGATCTTAATTATTTCGATTAAGTTTAATAGGAGGCAAATTTTGGAATGAAGTTGTCGTTTTAGATGGGACAAATGGTTTAAATTGCGTAATTTCCACAGAAATTTTATGAAAAGAATTAAGTTTCTTTTAAATAGGTAAATTAGTGTGTCAATTTTCGGACGCTCGAAAGCTTTACGATAATAGTAGTATCAAGTAGAAAAAGTAACGGTCTTAATTGTAAGTTCCGTTCTAGATTTAATGATTATGATGTAAACTTTTTAAAAGGCTTTCCTCAAGTTTCTATTGAATACACTTCTCAATACCTCAATTGAAACTTTTAACCTTCTACAATTCAGACGCAATTGAAAAATATTGCCTTTTGGGCTATAAAAGTGGACATTTTTTATTATAAAATGGACCGTAGTTGGTAGGAATCACTTATTAGCCGAAGTACGTATAAAATAAAAACAAAATATATAAACATTATAAATATCCACCAACATTCATACAGAATATGCTAGACAACTAACCCGTTTTTTTTCTAATTCGACATTATGCATAGAAACACCCGCATCATTACAAACACACAAATGTTTGTACTGAAGTACTTATATAATGTATCCAAATATCCCATAGTGATGTACCTACTTCATAATATTGAAGTGCACGCGAATGATGTCCTTGATATATATTACCAGTCTCGCCTTTATTTGAACACAAGCCCTAGCGACCTCCAGGTTAAAAGCTTTTTCACTTTTAAAGTTATACAACGGCGGTTAGCGAAATTTTGTATTGGTTCTATGCTCTTTTTATAATATTAAAAAGCTGAAGAGTTTGTTTGTTTGTGTGAACGAGCTTATCTCAGGAAACTTTGGTCCGATTTGAAACACTTTTTTAGTGTTAGATAGCTCATTTATCGAGAAAGGCTATATTCTATATCATCACGCTAAGTACTATACGAGTAGATTCCGCATCTAGCAAAGAAGAATGTTGCAAATTGGAGGATTTTTTCCTATTGAAGTCTTCCGTTGCGTGCGCTGCGGAAATGGTTGAAGTTATGCATGACAGTATTGTTTCCCTTCAAAGGTTGAAAAAATGCCCGCGATAGCATATGTCTATATTTTAAGGTTAGCTCACTTTAACCTTTTTTCCTTACCAAATAATGCTTTGCAAATAGCAAAATCTTTTTACATACATGATATTAATCCTAATCCTATTTGTAACAAAATAGCCCTTTACATCATTTGATTTGAATACATATCTTAGGAAAAATCACATTTTAGCTCACCTATATAAACAAAGTAGCAGGTTAAAGTTATTGGTAGCCCAAAGTAACTATCCACGCGAACGAAGCCGCGCAAAAATTAATTACAATTTTTTGTATATTTATAATAGGCACATCAAATAATTAGTTATTCTGCAACCAATAAAAAATATAGTTAACTTAATCAGCCATAACGTAAACGGCTCGGCATATCCCTCCCTAGTGACTGCCATCATTTAGTCATGATTATGGTCTGGAAACCTGTGCACCCCACGCAGTTCTACGCAAATTTAAGTTATTTGGCTGGTTGACGATTTCACGGAATACATACATTTCACCTTCTGCGCTATCATAAGTCTAGGCAATAACTTCGTTACGTGTAGTGTCCGCGTTTAACAAGTTTGCCTCGGAATTTACACGTCCGATGACCAGTGACACTGTTTGCTCTACTCTGTGACAGAGAAAATCAAGTTTCGAAATTGGTTTTGCTTGTTTACACCCTTCGGGATTGTTGTGTAAGCTCTAGTTAGCGAGGCCGTTTTATTTGCAAAACTGTCTACAGTTATAATCTTCAAATCGCCACAGCTTATTCCAACTTATATTTTAATATCTCTACTTAACAGATGAAAAGATTTTTTGACGAATACCTGGAGCTATGAAATGCAGGTCGATTACGATAAAAAAGTCTTATTTCGAAATTTGCCAGGTTCTATTTTCAATGTATATTTTTTCTTTTCTTTGAATAATACCAGATGATTTAAAAGCTCAATAGGCATGAAAAGGGACAAACAATTTCCTCCTGACTAAACAAGTATCTGATCCATTAATCTACCGTCATTTTAACGAAACAGGAAACATAAACAACAATGCACACCGTCCATTGTTCAGTACACTACGCCTTACAGTTACCCGGGCCCTTTGAATCTCCTCAATGGACACCTACTTTGCGTAGCAATTTCTTTAAATGTTTATTTTAACGTGACCTTTACGACAGTCTTCAAAAGAAAGTGCGGAGCCGCCCCTTTTGAAAATGCGAAATGAAAGCGCACAGTGCAAATGAAAACGTTCAGTGTATTTACACGTGCTGGAAAAATATTGCAAATGCATTCTGGGGCAAATCCTAAACTATACGGAAAAGAAAATTAAAATAAATAAGGCCATAAAAATGGATTTTATTGAGCACTGTAAGCATACACAACAGTCCGGAAAATTAACAAAAAGAACTTCAGTTATATCAGATATTTTTGCAAGTTGATCTAAATTTTATATGCTCTATAATAATGAATTGATTCATCTATAATCTTTAACTTGTCAGCTTTTAATATTCATGCGATACTATGTGGGTATTAATACTAAAGGATAAATGATGCATATGATAGTATATTTTGATTATTTTTACACAATCAATGTTTGCGCAAAAACAAATGGTTAGTACTTTTGAACTCGTACTTATCAATTATAATGTTTATTATTTGCCAGAGAAATAAGTATGATTCCTTACACAGTCTCTTTTTTATATAATCGTAAATTTTAATGCAATACTCATATGGTTTACAAGCAAAATACAGATATGATAAACGTTTTTATCATTGTAAATAATTGTACTTATGTTTTTAATTATTATATAAAACAATATAACCACTCTTAAACAAGCGTTCACCACTTCAATATCATTACGATGTAAAGGTAAAATAATATAAGTATCATTTACGTGCTTCATAGATTTTCACCGATTTATTTTAGCGGCAGTTATTTAGAGTATCTGTGGGTTGTAAAACCCTCTAATGTCAGTAGGTCGCGACCTTACTGTGGTCAGAAGCGGTATTTATATTCACGGACTCCAGATTCATGCGGATGCGAGACATAACTTATTGCGAGACGTTGTATTTTTTTCATTTTATGAGACACCTGTTTTCTGAATAGTTAATAATAGCAGTAAGAATGGTAAAAAATGTAATTTATGTGCGTATAGATATTGCCAAATCAATTTTTTAGTCTTATTTTGTATATCAAATTGGACCACTATTGGCCATCGTTCTACTTCACTTCATTAGGTATTCCAGTCATCTGCTTCAACATCAGTCATCAAGACTCTAAAATATTTATTACATCAATATGATATTATGTACTTTTTACTATGAGATGATGTATCTTGAGTTAAATATCATTACTTTTATGATGTAGAAATAATATATATTACCTTTCTTTATAAGTGGTCATTTATTTTATATAAAAGCTAAAACCATTTTTAAGTCAAATTTGACTGGGGTAACTTTTTACTTGTGCCCGATTATGCAAATGTTTATCAATTATGGTTTTCACAAAAATAATGTTTAAATTGTATTTGTAGGGCTAACTTAAATCAAAAGGAACTTTGCTATGAGTGCTTCACTAACAGTTGAATCAGCTTTCAGCCACTCGTTGAAAATTAATCGGAATCAAACAATGATGGCTCGTTTCAAAACATCTTGTTATTTAATTAAAACTTGTGGTTTCTTTTTAGGCTTAGTTTTCAAGTTTGTCGTGTTGTGTGTTGAAAATAATTTGTGTAGCAGAATATTCTACGAACGCTGATGTCAGTGAACCATTTTTTAAACTAGACCGTTTTTTGATAGAAAATAACGAAAAGAATTTCGGGCAAATTGTTTGGTCTGAAACTGAATTGTTTGAGCATTTGACGACCCATTTGGTGTTGCGGTTGAGAGGTCGGCCACAACACCAAGGGCGGAACCCTTCGATCCCCGGGCAGTACAAACATTTGTGTGCATGAACATGTCTGTTTGTAATGGTCTGGGTGTTTTCTATGTATAATATGTATGTATTTACAAAAAATATAAATGTATGTTTATCCGTTGTTTAGTACCCATAATACAGACTTAACGCTTAACTTGGGGCTAGATGGCGCTATGTGAATGTCAGTAGATATTATAACATTAATATTTATTAATTTAGGTAGTGTGAAAGTCTGAAAAAAGGTGTTATTTACTCAAAAAAGTTTAGTGTGACAGCCATGACCTAAACCAGACTCATTCGATTTAAAAAGCATAAGACCAATATTATTACGGAGTAGGCGTCGGCGTGGTAATTGACTAGTGTTTGAGGCCGTCTTTCTCTATTTAAAGTGTTGGTGGTTCATTGGTGTGGACTGTTGCCTTCCTGTCTGGAAGGCGCTGGTGCAAAGCCTGGCACGTACTAATGTATTTTCGAAAGTATATATACGTTTATCCGACGTTCTTCTTGAAGAAAAATGTCGTGAAAAAACCCGCGCATGACTTCGGAGATGTTCAAAGGGTGTGCTTGAAGTCGGCCAAACCTCACTGGGCCCGCGTGAGGCCTATCTGTGTAGGCTCGTGCCCCTCGGTGGGGACGTATTATGAGTTTATGATGATTACCAAGATTGCACTGAAGACTCATTGCTCCTTCTGAGTTGCAAATAAATGTTTTGTTAATGTTGGCGGTAGCACTGACTTAAGGAGAACCGTCTGCTCGTGTGCCTACCAACGAAATATATAAAACCGAAACACATATCACTTAATACTTTACACTGCTACACTGTAATTCTTTTAACTAAACAGAGCGAGAATGTTTAAATCTCAAACTTCCGCAAACGTAGTTATTCTTGAAACAAAATCATTTTCCCCAGCGGCCAGAGGAAAGTTATCGCGAAGTTTCTGACAAACTGGTATTAGTTCTATAGGAATAAAAACAAACATTCTCTTTAGAAGAGTTCGCTTCTTTAATTGTGTCGTTTGTGCTTAACATTTTATAATTGGATAGCTTTCCGCATGGTTTGAACGAAGGAATCAGTAACAGGAAACTTCGAGCTTCAAAACCACTGCAATTTTCTAATTCGTGGCTCGCACTTTATTAATTAATTAATAGGGTTGTCAGCTTTTAATTACCTCGGCTCAGTCTTTAATAATAATTCTTAACAGCGAATAGAATAAACGATCATACTGTCTACTGGGTATATATGTCTTGAAAATGAAAATAATAAAAAAAATAACTTTATGTGAGGATAAAATGAATCCTAACATTAATGTTGTTAGATAAATGCTTAAAATATACTACGTGTATATTTATAAAATAAAATATATTTGTTATAAAAAAATTAACGTTCTCACTTCTGATGAAATTTAGAATTGGTACTATTTTTTGTGTATTCTTATGTATCAATATCAACTAGATATAATGTAGTTTAAACGTATGTTACACATTTTTTTACGAATAGATACGAAATAGTACTTTAGTATATAAATGTGGTTCAAAATAGAGATAATTTACTTTTAAAATATTATTAAAATGATAAAGCTCCTGACTTTATGATGCTAATATGATGTTTTGCTCAGATATTCAACGTTCATTATCGCAGCACAACCGTAAAATCCTAAACAAACTAAACCTTTACCCGATGAAAGAGCTGGTTTGACACAAAATATTTCTGGAAATTTGAATATTGAATATCTTTTTAAACCGCTAATGTTAATATATTGGTGATACAGGATAGTAGCTACTTGTTTCTGTTTTTGCAGGAATACGTTTTAAAATAAAATAACATTTAAAAGTTAGTAAGCTAATACTTGTAAGACCAAGTGTACGCGTTTTAGTACCTAGCCTTGGTTGACTCCAAAATATGTTACTATACATTTAATAGAGCATTAAACGAGATACATAAATATATAATACTTATCTGCTAAGATATTCATATCACTTCGAAAGTCTAAACCGTAAAGCGACGCGTCTTGAATAAGCACTTAGTATATACAGTCTTTCAAACTGAAAATGATATTAATCCGAATACTGTTGCGTACTAAAACGTATGTAGGTACTAATGTACTGTCGTTAAAGAAGTTCTATGCTGGAAATATTACATTTTTAGTAGCAGTAAAGGCATGTGAAGTGACTTTTGAGTACCTATTGCGAAGTTAATGTATGTTAAGTATCTCATAAAAGCATCTGTTTCTTGGTATAATATACACAAAAATGGCAAATACTATTTAGTTTTTGTTATTAATATATTGAGGCCCGTATTCTAGAACGAGACTCAACGTTGATCTTTACTTGAATTGTGAAAGAAAGGGATGGCTCTATGTATCGTAGAGCGCTATCCCTTTCTCAGTCTATTCAAGTAAGTGATTATGTAAGACTCCTTATTATTTCTTAAGATGAAGGACAAAATTCTCAAAGCGATCAGCAGCGGTCTTTCTTATAACCTAACATTTTAAAGGTACCACTTTGTCCAATACCTACTCCTGCTAAGCGTGAAGATTTTGACTGTTATGCAAGAGCCCAGTAGTGGTTTTTCATAGGATATTAAAGTACGGTAAATTACTCATAAAACATTATATATGAATAGTAGCAGGTTACCACAAGACCCAACATATTAAATCCTCGAAATTAATTTCGTGGTTTTAATCAAAAGTGGAGCGTAGTTACCTGAGACGAGCGTGTCCCATCAAAAGGGCGACGAAATCGGAGGCCGAATTATACGATACTTTAAATAATTAGCCCATTGGGTCGACCTTACAGCGTATACAGTCACTATATACTCTGCAGTGTTACTCTGAATATATTCCAACCGGATTTGGAGAATAATTTTATTATTACTTTTGAATTAGTCCAAGGACCAACCCTTTCTTAAAAAAGGTTATTTTATGAAATAAGTTATCAATCAAGCAGCCAGCTCCGAATGCGGTGAGTGGAGACATTCATCTAAAAACTAGTGATCCAAAAGCAGGAAGATGATGAATGTCAAGTTTGTTCAATAACCATCACCACAGAAGTAAAATATACATATTAAATAACACACAGCGTAGCTAGCCTCGAACTAAGTATTGTATGTAATATAGGTACTAAATCACGGTTGAACATACTTATATACTTTTTTAAATAAATACAATTTATATATAGAAACACGAAGACCAATACAAACAAACATGTTCGTGCACACGAATATTTGTACTGCCCGGGGATCGAACCCGGGACCCTTAGTGTAGTAAGCAACGTCTCAACATCAAATGGGTCGTCATAGTTATACACATACAAACGACAAAGTCGTTACACGGTATTTCTAAAGTACAATTACAATCCGGAACTTGTCGTTCTATATTAAATGGCGCTATCTCATTGCCTGTTTCAACAGCTCGGTATTACTTTTGCTACTGAAGTGGTAAGCTTACTTCCACTTCAACATCCTGATACTGCGCTACATTTATATGTATTGAATGAAATGATTGCATTTGTAGATTATTTGAGACGTCAGCTGAAACACCAAAGGCTTCGATCCCCGGGCAGTCCAATCTTTGTGGCCATGACATACGTTTTTGTAGTGGTTTGGGTATTTTGTTTATGTTTACGCAGAAAAAGAAGGAGAAATACAATATCCTAAAAACGCGTAAATGTGCCGCTGAATAAATTAGATACCTATATTTTGCACACTTCACGTATTATAAATATGCGAGGAAAATGCACGAATTTATTCACCCTGCCTCTTGCCACCATCGGGATATAATATTAGCCCATTAATTAGCCTTTTATAATGCAAATTGCATATGTGTGCATTTCGAGCAAGCTTATGCATAAATTTTCCCCGGTTTACAGATTTTGAAGTGTATTTGAACATCCTGAGTAAGCATGATTGTGATAGGGCTTTAAAATATATATAGGGACATACATATGTATGTACATCAGTAACTATATATGAAAGATTTAAAATACATTTCTATTTTGTACGCATTAGCAGTTGCATTTTAGACAACTATATGATTAAAGTTTCTTACTAAGACTTTTAAATAACAATCAGTAATTTCATTCACATATTTCATCATCGTCATTCATATTGTCGGCCCAATGTGGATTGGTGGTTAAGGTAACGAATACTATATACGGGACAGACTGCTGAAAGTTCCCCCCGAAGCACGAAATTATCTTTCTTTTCGGACAATGAGGTGATTCAGCCTGCAATGTCAAAACCATATTAGGAAAAATCGCATAATAGATGTTTACCCGCGTGATTCGATCCCACATCCGCGTGATTCGAGACCACATGCGCTCACACCATGAAGGCAGTACACTTATTGAAAGGAATAGAGCTCTGCCTTAATAACTTTATCGGCGGCCTAATACAATATCTCCCCCGAGTTCTCAGTCCAAAAGTACTGGCCATAATTATGCCTACACACCACCTTACGGGAAGATAGTGAATCCATTAAAATTTTAATTAAGCCTGCTCTAGTGCGTGCGACTCGAAGCGGCCTGTTATCACCGAACACGCTTTTCCGATTTTCGCATTTAGGTGCGAGGCTCGCTGTTAATTAAGTACTGCAATATTACTAACTATAGCTAAGTACTCCCACATTATATAATAAAATAGTAATTAATAAATATCCTCTGACATTCACACAGCGTCATTTAGCACTAAACTAAGCATCACACTGTAACATGGACATTAAACAACGGATACACATACTTATATATATTTTTTTGTAAATATATACATATTATACCTGGAAAACACCCAGACTAATACAAAACAGACATGTTCATGCACACAAATGTTTGTACTGCCCGGGGATCGAACCCAGAACCCTTGGTGTAACAGCCGACGTCTCAACCATTACACTAGATAGTATATATAAATTCCTTAGCCAACTTTTCTAAAATTACGATAAATTTTACTTTTATAACGATAAGGATATATTGGAACGACATACGGTTTTGGGCGACTGACAGACAACTTACAGCTTTTGAAATATGAAAATGGAAATAAGTCCAAATTTACGTAAACAGCGTTAAAAATCCTTGTAAACGAGTTTTGGTTCAAAAAATTCCTTTGTAGTTGATTAAAATATGCCAGTCTAAAACACTTATTAAGGAATAACTATTTGAGATTGGGGACGAAACCGTGGATAGGATGCTAATTATCTATATTTTACATCAGATATTACAAATGGAGCAATGCAATGAAAATATTGTTATATGTGAAAGAAAGAAAAAATATATTTGTTGTATCGTAATCGTATCGTAAATATATTTGACTTTAAAGTATAAATAGTCCAAATCACATAATTTTCAGGGCTACCCAAACAAAACAAAGCCTGTATCTTGGAAAACTAATTTCCAAAGGATTATAGTTTTATTAAATATAATATGTCATTTTAATCTTAACCACAATAGATGAGTCAATCAATCGGAATGAGTTTGTACATACACAATGTATAGCAGAACAGATTCGATTATAATTTATATATGCTTATTACATAACATATAATGATCTTCATGACTTGACTTAATGCCCTTCTGAGCAATACAGATTTTTTATACATAAAAATAATAGAATCTATAATAGTAACTCACTCAAAATGTTCTTTAACAACAATCTTTTCATAAAGATTTTTCAACGATATTATTCTTCTGAAAAGCAAGTAAATATAATTAAGGAAAATACTGAATTTCTCTAAGTAAATATTAAAGATTGTCCCTAAGCAAAAATTAATCACGTCGACTTTAATTAATAGTAGTTGTAAATATAAATTTCACCAACGCTATGTAACTGAAACGAATGGATTGTTTTCGGGATTTATATTTGAAACATAAACCGAAAATGTTTTCATTAACAAATACTCTCACAGAGTATTCCTTGACCGAATTGGTTACTCTTATTATCATCAGCTCATTAAACGTCCCCACCGAGGGGCACGACCCTACCCATATAGGGTGATTAGACCTTAGTCGTCCACGCGGGCCCAGTGCGGATTGGACGACTTCACACACAACCTTCTAATGTCTCCGAAGGCTTGCATGACGGTTTCCTTACGATGTTTTCCTTCACCGTAAGAGCGTCGGATAACGTACATATATTTTCGATAATTCGAAAACACATTGGTACGTGGCGGGATTTGAACCTCAGCCCTACGGGTAGGAAGGCGACAGTCCAAACCATTGAGCCACCGACGAGTTACTCTTACTCTTATGTATACGTTAGTTACGGTTACTCTTATGTACGTATATAATTACAATCACTGTCATGAACATGTAAAAGGTTGAACCTGTTAGGTGGAAGTTAACAAATACACAGTAACAATAATTTCATATTTACTAGCGTCATACAACTAAAAAACGTAAAATTAAAAATGGATTTCTCTATCCATGTATGTTTCTTTAAGCCTCCGTGGTGTAGTGATCAAAGCGTTGCGTGTGATTCGAAGGTAGATTAGTTCATAGTCACGGGGATATCTCCCCAGTAAAAGTTACTGGTTGGTGGCCTCGATACTGTCAAATATCGTCCCGTAAATCATGATTTTTATGCACTTTGTGTTTTGGGATGAAGGCACTGTCATGAGTAGCTATCTTATATTGTGAACTTATGTTCCATTTGTGAGTCAGTCATGATCATCAGCCTATGAAATGTCCCCACCGAGGGGCACGAGCCTTCCGGTACCAGTGCGGATTGGCCGACTTCACGCACATCCTTAGAATCACTTCGTAGGCGTTCGCAGGTTTTATCACGTAGAGCGTCGGATAATTCACTCAGAACCTTAAAACATTTTAATTGCCTAGCCAATACTCATACATAGGGACTAGTTTATAAAGCTGCATTCTATCTCTAGACTGTACTTTTACGCATTATTATCAAATAAGAAAAAATAAGGACAATGTTTTACTATTTTAAATTTTAGTGTAAAACCAATGTACTCCTTTATTTTAGTATTCTACAGACATTTCAGTTCTGAGCTATTGTCATCTTTTCACGGAGACCTTTTTTAAGGCTCTTAATTTGATACCCCTTTGAAGGTTCCATTTTGTTTGAGAACAATAAAATGTTTTAGTCTTATTTATTCACTTTTAGCCGTTTCCCTTTTGTCCAACTTTTACTAAGTGAACACTCCTTAACAGTTAAATTGTCCAAAGAGATGACCCAATTTTTGCTATTTAGTGTGCAACACTAAGAGCAGGAATTATTTGTTTGGTTTAAACATATATATGCTAAGATTACTTTAGATTACTATACCTAAGTGAATTTCACAACTTCTATCTATTTATTCAACCTATCGCAGTCCACTGCTGGACATAGGCCTCCCCCATTCTGCGCTAGATATCCCGGTCCTCCGCCATTCCCATCCAGCCTCCACCAGCGACCCTTCGCAAGTCGTTGGTTCATAACTTATCAGCATTTAATTAGTATGTTATATTAAATAAAAAAATCGTAAAAATTAGTATTTAATATTTTATTTGTCTATTGTATTTTAAAGTACAAATATGTTGTCATTCAACATACACTTCAGTTGTAATTATCGAATTCTGAAAAGCCATTGTGTTACACCAGTACATTTCATTAACAATAAAATGACATTTTAAAAGCTCACTCTTCCTGTTACTCTGAAAATAATTACAGCAACCGTGCTGTTTCTAGTTCAAATAGGGTTGTCTGAGAAACACATGTGTTATTTATTACACGTATTACGTTCCGTTTCATAAAATATTTGCTAAGACATATGACGAATAATCATTGTGCATTTCATATTACTTTTACACGACACGATTATAAAAAGTGTAAATTGTTTTTACACTGTAGTTTTAAAATGAGTCCAAATATCGTCAAAGCAGTCAACGACACGAAAAGGAATAGTCATTATTAATACGTGGGTGACTGTTAAACATATCGTGAGCCGGCCTATGATGTCCCAATACTGGGCACCTTTCTAGATTAAGCCGTAACTTAGTACAAAATTGGTGGATATTACATGACCATACCATGATACTAATCGGGACCGATAACATACGTACCGACCCAAGCTTGTAATCATCTATCTTTTCAGACAATTAAGCTTTTCAGCCCATTATAGTAAAACATTGGTGGTTAGAACTAAAATGGAAAAAATATATCATAAAACTCTTGTGGAAAGTAAGAAGTAGTCACTTAATCTGAATTATGAGTGTGTTTTTAAAGTGTTACTAAATGCAAATATGTGTTCAGCATAATATAATTTATTTTGCTCATTTATAATCCCATCGTGTATGCCAACTTTCTTCTTAATTATATTAGTAATTATAAGATGTTTAGAGCTCACAAGAGTTTTTGAATGTTTCGCGCGAGACTCGGGTTGGGAAATTAATTGGTAAAGTTAGCTCGTCATTATGCATAAAATAAATATTCTCGTGTGTTTTAAAAACACAGAGTTAATTCCATATAATCTAATACATTGTTGTTACACAATTCTTTGTTATTATTCTAACAAAGAATAAAAACAAATAATTCATTGTTATTGGGGGTTCAGCAGTGATGATTCTAACAAAAAATATTGTAAATGATTCAATTATTGTGACAAACACACGAAAATGTTATTGTGACACATAATTATTGATATGTTTGTTTATTTATTCACTTTCTGTGGAAAATAGTCCCACAATATACTGGAAGTGCGTTTGCAAAATATTTATTGGATATTGAATCGAGTCACGTACCTACGAGAACATAGTTGACTAAGCGTCGGTACCATATACATAAATTGACCGTCAAATACCCGTACAATTACTCTATAATTAAAAAATTAAAGATACCGTTTGGGTTACTTTACGTTTTAATCATATTATGATTTTTAGAAATTCCTTGAACCGTTAGCGAGTTCACATTGAGTGTTTCAAATATCACACTATGTCTAAATTCATTCGACGACCTTTATAGTGTAATGGTTGAGACGTTGGCTATTACACCTAGGGTTTCGAGTTCGATCCCCGTGCAGTACAAACATATTTTGTGTGCAGTACAAACATATTTTGTCTGTTGGTATTTATTGGTCTGGGTGATTCCATGAAAAAAATCGACAAAAAAGTATATAAGTATGTTTATCCGTTGTTTAGTATCGTATCGTGTATAGTATAGTGTAGGACTAGCTGGCGCTGTGTGAATATTTATTTATTTATATAACTATTACTAGGCTTTCAATAACACGAGGCCCTTGTCGTATAACTGGGGACTTACTAATATTAGTTTTTATAGTTCACCAACAACAGACAGCCCTGTCATCGGCATGTCTCGAGCAACAATGGCAAGACTCGGCTCTCCACTTCAGTTCGTTTTGTTCTGCGCCTATTCTTCCCATGTTATTACTGGCCTTTGTCTCTCCTTTTGGAAACATGTGGAATACATGTCGAGCGCCGTCTTCAGGTCGAGGGGTTTCTCTAAGATATTTTAAATAGCTCAGAAACTAGACAAAGATTGTGGGAAGGTCTCGAAGATGTTATATTATGCTGAAACATTTTCAATTTTTTTTTCTTAAATTAGTTTAATGTGATTTAACAGTATTCTTATGTCATAGGTAGTAGGTATATTTATATTGTGGAGATGGACGGAGTGAAATACATATGTATCTTTTGAACAGGATTGACTTGCTTATTGTATCATACCTAAATTAACATTCCTTATAGCCGATTAATGTATTTTTTTTCCTTCTTAGTCAGATATATATAAGATGTATTCTCATGTACATATACTAAAAATCTATTTAACTGTAAAGTACATATAAATAATATTATATAGGTAAACATTATGTTACATACTGCGTCATAAAATAATATCATATCAGAATATTCTTAAGACATTTCTTAGTTTAAAACATACATAGTTCTATCTTTGAAATTTAGAACACATTCGAACAACGAAGCTTACGAATCGAACGAAGGAACTTCTTCGCTGTGCGAGTTAACCAAAGTGTAAAACTGGAAGAACTTCGTATTTTTCTAAAACAGTGAAGCTAAAGCTTCCTGTCAGCTAATGCACTGCAGTTCTCAAATTACCGCGCGCAATCCCACACATCAGAGCTAACTTTTTAAAAGCCTTTAGCTAAAGTCAATTCTAAAGGGGACACTTGGCGGACCGCTTTTCACTGCACTGCGTATGTATCGGTCACCGCTAGAATGCGACCCCAATACTTCACTGGAAAAATGGAACACTTTTAGCGTCTGGAAATATAAATTGCCGCGGTGGCGCCCTCTAGACGCGGCGGAAAGCGGAGTAAGACGTTGCAATTACGAAAAAACTAAGCTCGTGTCGTAGAACGAATTTATGGCGGTGAAGTCTAGAACTGCGAGTGCCTTTGTAGCCGAACGGTGTTTCGCAATGCAAGCAGTTTTATTGAGTAGTATTTAACTTTACTATATCTTTATTACAAATTACACTCATAGTTTGAACAGATGATAACTATAACAAAAAGTTCGGAAAATAGGAAAATTTGCCAATCGGGAACTCCGCAATTAAAAAAGTTTATGAAAAGTCTTAAGCCAGACTTTTAAAACCAATAAAATTAAATAAGCATTTTCAGATACAAATTTGTATGTACTCTTACATTACCTACAGCTCAAGAGCCAAGTCACGTGCACACACAAAACAACAAACATACCTTGGAAGTTACCGACTTCAACTCGAACTAATATAACGCGTATAAATTCGTATATTCAACATAGTTACAAACCATAATTTCAATAAAGATCGTAAGCATCTGAGCACCAGGCATGGGCTTGGTTCTGTAAGG
Source organism: Leucinodes orbonalis (assembly GCA_019425675.1). Lineage (NCBI taxonomy): Eukaryota > Metazoa > Arthropoda > Insecta > Lepidoptera > Crambidae > Leucinodes > Leucinodes orbonalis. Next base: position 182,188 of record PQWD01011433.1, read on the forward strand.
GCTGCCAAAAATACATTTTTTTAATAAATATGTAAACAAAAATAAAGATAGCTAGCAAGAATGAAAACGCCAATGTAAAACAGTATTGTCCACTTTTGGACGCGCGCCCCTAAAAAACTATTTGCTCAATGGTTATTAACCTTTGAACACCAATGACACCTAAAGGCATCAGAAACAATAGTTTTCCTTTATATTGTGGCATTCCAAGTGTTAATTAATAAGATAATCAAATATCAATATTATGTAGAAAATGTTCTGCATATCTTACTGTTTAAGCAGGAACATAATATATTAAATACTTATGACGACCCATTTGGTGTCGCGGTTGAGAGGTCGACTGCAACACCAAGGGTTCCGGATTCGATCCCCGGGCAGCACAAACATTTGTGTACATGAACATGTCTGATTGTAATGGTCTGGGTGTTTTCTATGTATAATATGTATGTATTTACAAAAAAAAATTATATAAGTATATTTATCCGTTGTTTAGTACCCATAATACAGGCTACACGCTTAACTTGGGCCTAGATGGCGCTGTGTGAATGTCAGTGGATATTTATTTATTAATTATTTACTTATCCTATTTTGGCTTTGCTGGCTTTTTCTTATTACATAAGAAATATGTTTTGTATATATACATAGGGAAGCAAAATTATAATAAACCGTAGGGTCTAAAATGCTATTTAGCTTCTTTTCGTGATGCTTTGTTGGTTACTTCACCAGTTTCCTTGCTTTGTGTAACCCTCGAGGCGAATCGAAGGGTCAAACCTAATCTACCCGGGCCGGCCATCGTACGTCATCTTGTCGGAGTGTGTATTCATATTCAATGATAAACTCCGACGTGAACAGAACTCTGGTGTAAGTTCTTTATTTTATTCGTATATTTCAGAAATAATTTTGGAACATATTTATTTAAACATATTTTAGATGAAGTTGCAACTGAGGGCGTACCAATAGTACCTTGATGTTATCTAAAACCGTGATATGGATAAATTTAAGATAAATATAGCTTTCGTCATTTCAGTTATGAAGCTGTATTTCATGCCGAAATATCATGAAACTATGGGTTAGAGTTACCATCAGAGTTTCAATAATTAACTCTATGGTTAATTTAAAAAATCGTGAATAATACTTATATTAGCTGGAATGTCCTTACAAATCGGTATCAGAGAAATAAATATACTTTAATCAATTTACTAATTTCTATTCAGGAAGCTTATTTTACGTCACCTTTAAAAAATACGCGTCATTCCAAAAACAAATACATGTGTCAACCCTAGGGAAGCACGCAGGTGAGTGAAATTTATAGACTATTCGAAAGCATATGCTTTGTTTACCGTTCGAATGGCTAATAGAGGCGGGACTGCGGACAAACACGGTTCCAGTTTTTGCCCATAAAAGTCTGTATTTACAACAATGTGTTTGTTCGTGTTGCGCAATATACGTCACATTTACATACCACGAAAGCTATCATTAGCGATTTGTTTTCGACGCCTTATAATAAATTGAAAAATGCAATGAAGGTAAATAAAAGTTGGGGTTAATATCACTTGACGTATCTTTTTATAAATGTGAGACATTTCACATAAATTTTAGTACATGTTAGGATTCTTTCTTTTTAGAAGGATTTTTTAAGTATTTTGCAGTTAGGGTACCTACTGGCAAGCATATTCAAATGTTTTGATCGTAAAGGGAAAAGATGGATGCTTTGACAATAGAGAAAGTTCATATTTACATGATTTATACATGTATACAATATAAAAAACTATATTGTACAAATGTCTCGACTGTACATCCTATAAAAAGTAATTACTGAAATATATTTTTCAGTGTATTTATAAAATTCTCTAAAACTAAGAAATATAAACATATTTTAGAAATACATCTGGTTTATATAGGTGTCTTGTGGTATGGTAAATCTCTAGAATTGTAAACTTTTATTTTCATATAATATTTATTGGTATTGTCATATAATATTTATTGTTATCGTCATCTAATATTTAGAAAGTGTTATTTATTTTAATAGTGCTCGTAAGAAATATTATGCAGGTTAGAATTGCAGTATTTTTCACCGCATTGCAGGCAATCCTATGGCCTCACATTAATTGTTAATTAGCTTTAGTTCTGTGGGAAGTGCCACCAGTTCAGTTGGGAAATATCGGGCTGACTTATTTTACAATGTGGATATGTTACACTGAATTTAAAGCATAGAGCTCTTGTTGACTACTACTATTGTAACATTAAGCATGTTAATTTAATGTGGACAAAAGCTTTATGTATTAAAAAGGCACACATATAGGATTGCCACTATTTTAATGTTTTCAACAGTATTAGACTGTATTAAACAAATTTATACTTTTTACTACTGAACTAAAATAAAGTATACGAAATACTTTTTTCAGCATGCAAACACATTAGTAAGTGTTAGTATTTTATTGCTCATTTGGTAACAAAAAGTTCTTGAAAACATTCTACAAAATGACACTAAAAAAATGTTCTAGTTTTACTTTGAATTCTCACACAATATACTTACATTAACACATATGCTACTGCGGGCTACACCCCAGTGTAATAAATATAGGTCATGCATATGTCCAATGGAACACCTGTCTAGTTTACCATAATTAGAAAGCTTTAATCGATACATCGATTTTGCAAGTGACAGTGTCGTCTTGTATTTAATAATTCAGTAGGATTGTAAGGGAATTGATATTGCGTCTTTCATAGGCTGAGTATGAAATAGCTTTGACTCAGAACTATATCATAATTTCTAGCTAAATATCTTAGTCCAATTAGATTTAAAAACAGTCATTTGTGGTTATCCGCATCCCTTACAATTATGCAAATCGTATAAAATGAAACATTTATCGTATTTATTTGTGGGTAACGGATTAAAAGGGATCTTTCTCATTTTGTGTCCCGCCCTAATTAATGATGAGCTGACATCTTTTTGATTACTTTACGGAAGCATAATTAAATAAGTAAGCCACAGCTGTTATTAAAATGTTTGTATGTTGTCTATATTATTTCTCCCGCCCATAACAATAATGTCTTGTTTAGTATAATTGTTTAATTTTTTTTATTGTTATTTTGTATGTTGTTGATGGATAAACCTGGACAAATATATGCCCATCACACAATCAGTACACATATTCGTTTATCGGTTATACAAAAATATGCACTGAAAATGTTGCTTTTGTGACCCGACCGTGAAATGGGGGAATAGCGTGAAAGCTGTTTTTTGGCATAACTAACCCCATAATAGACCCATAACGCCCTTGACCCAAGTTGTAGTTAAAAAACGAGCGAACGTAATTAATCATTATTTTGTGTTACCTGTTTCACTTTCAATTAGGATTCAGTTTGGATTTTCCGCGTTTAAGATTCAATAACTATTTTATAAGGTGTATTTATGTGACATAGTGCTATGCCATGAAAATGCAAAAAAAAAGATTTTATCATGTCAAATAATTGACGCGGCTCTGTCGACCTAATTACTGTAGCTTCTGTTAATCGAGTGCATTTCAACACCAATGAAAACATTGAGTTTCGTCAAACAGTTTACGATAAAAAATACAAGTGTCACCACTTTTGGATAAATTCCAGAATCACATTTGATATATAGATAAAGAGACTTAAAAAAAATGTGTCAGATTTATCTAATAGACATATTTTCCGGAACTTATCAAGAAGTGGTAAAAGTGGTGCTATGGAGCGGTTACTACTGCGTCTCTACTTTGTCAACTATTTCATGTTCGGGACTAAGATTAGACCGAAGACACCCCCTTGTAATTTAGTCTGAATGCTTGATAGTAAGACTACTTGTAAAATAGTTACAACATTTGAAACTGTTGATTTAGTATGAAAATTTGTTTGTAAGTTACTGAGTGCAACATACAAATAGTAATTAATTTAAAATTGTACACTGAGTTTATTTGGCAAAACAGTACTTAGCTCAATTAACAAGATAGCCCCGTCAATTCATTATGTTAGGCTATGTAATTGATGGGATATTAGCGTGTTTGTATTTGCTGAAGATACGATTGCTTTTTAATTAATTCTTATCAGCGATTATAAACGATTGGCTGCTGAGTGAGATCGTTACATTTGTATTTTTTTTTTATTTATAATATTGGAAACCTTCAATAAACATACATTATTTTAATCAGTATTATTTCAACAGTTGCAACGTGTATTTTTGGATTGTGTTAGTTTGCAAAGATTTAAATTGGAAGTTTAATTTTCATCGCATAAGTACTAAGTAAACACGTAGGCATTAAGTATTTACTTGTAATTACTTTCGAATATTTTTTGCTCATATACATTGGTACGTACATAACTTATTATTACGTTTACAAGCTGAAATATGATCTGTGACCTTTGCGTAACCAAGGCAACACATGGTTTGCCTACAGCAATAACATTATCTAGCATCCAGCCGCCGCATGATTGATGACAGTGCTAATGTCTTGTGATGCAACGCCTAAAGCTATAGGTATAGTGATCAGTTCACATAGGTACCTACCTACTACATTGTCTACATTTGTGTGCATGAGTATGTCTGTTTGTATTGGTTGGGGTGATTTCTATGTAGGTATAATATGTGTTTTTTTACAACGATAAGTATGTTTATTCGTTGTTTATTATCCATAATACAGACTAATGCTTAGTTTGGGACTAGATGGCGCTGTGTGAATGTCTGTGGACATTTATTTATTATGCGATAGAAGCATATTTTCATATCTACGTCTTTTTAACTCGGCCGTTAAAAACTCGCGCGACACATGACCCGCAGATTCATTATTTCATTATGTCAAGGCATTCATTTCGAGAAATATTTATTCTATGCAAGTATATTTCAAAATCATAAATAGTGTACAGTCGCGCTCGAGCTGTTCTGAATTAGAGCAAACCGTCTCAGTTTTGCTCCAGCGTAATTAACGGGACCCCTTGAGAACTGAGCGGAGCGCAGCGAACGAGACTTTCATTGAGCTCCTTTAATTTACCACCTAAGATGCGAATCTAGTATAACTACTTGTATTAACTTGCAACTTAATCACCTTTTTAGTTCATATTTGAAACCAAGATCTTATAATTATTCCTTGTAATGTAAATATCTAATAAAACGTTCTACTATGTTTATGAGTATGTAACAATTACCGGATTAACTAACCACCTCACTTCTAGTACTACGTTAGGTCAAACAAAGGCTATAATACTAGGGAGATAGGTTGATCTCAATTCCTTCTATTTAGATAAAGCCTCACGCACCAGTTGACTGTACCTGACAAATTATTTCGCAATATGTTTGCAAAGAAACATCGAATGATTTCATTTAGGAAAAGTGTATTTTATAGTCGACTAAAGTTATATTTTATTATAGCTTCGTTCTTGTCGAAGTGCTACTTACGAAATATTAAAAACCTGAGTGGTTTTCCAATCACTATCGCTTTTAAAACCGACTTCACAAACATCACGTTTTATAAACTTTAAAAAGGACCTTGCGCATAATATAAATATTATTGCCCTGGCGTCGCTTCAATATCAAACCTATTTTTAGGTGCTCTAGACAGTAAAACCTGAGATTAATCTGAGATAAAACTGTTTTCTTAAAAGAAAACTATAATGTTCAAACTTACCGTGTTTTTAATATCGGTTAAAATATATCAGTATAAATACAGTTTTATAAACTTTTAGTCATTTGCTTTATTGGACTTTAAACCCCTATTAACCTCTTATACTTTGTAATCAAGCAAGACGTACACAATTTGTAGCATTTAATTATCTGCATGGCTTTGTTTAATATCTTGGAAAATGAACAGGAGCTTCATGACATCCTAAAATTAATACCGTCATGTATAAGTAGAGATAATTTGAAGTTCTGTATAACGTCCATAATATAATATAAAATATCTTCATGTAAATGAAATCCACTAATTTTTTTCATTACCTCTGGGCTTTGGGTTGACATAAACTGTTATACAAAACAAGATGTTAATTAACATGTAATTGGCATGACAGTTGTCAGTGAACCACATAAGAAAAGCCATTGGAGAAGTAATTAAAACCAGCAAGCGAGTACGGCCCAGATGCAGTAAAAGCGTCTATCAGGCCATGAATAAAACATTTAGACGTGTGAGACCCGTCTTTACTACAAGGGAAATGGCTCTGGTACAAGTACAAACGTTTTCTAATTGTTTTACAGATATCTTTAAAAGATGTCATACATACATTGTGAGATATTTCTTTCAATTTCCCTTATGAATTATCAAAACAACATTATTTGTTTAAATGTAGGGCATATTTTTTACGAGCCAAATTACCACAAAAACAAGAAACAATTATAATGAGAGTTAATATGCTTTCAGCATCAAACGATTATTCATGGAAATTAACCCAGTGAACACCGGGAATCCAGACACAATGAAAAACCATATGTTTCTCATTGGCGGTCAAATAATATATTATATTGTCTGTGTCAAAGGGTTAAATACAGCAACAGCATTTGTTATCAAAATAAAGGTTTGTAACTGATATTTAACTGACTCTTAGTGAGTACAACGTTCGGATGCGTGACCCAGAATTTGAATCCCGTAGGGAAATGTCATTTTGTGCGAGTTTTCCTAGCATAACACCCACCAACCCGCAATCTCTCTTTAGCTATGCTGTGCGGAAAGACCTGTGCCCTGCTGAGGGCTGTTACAGGCGTATGATGATGATTAAATTTAATGTTGTCTTATTCTGCGATTACTGAAATAAGGTTTAATTTCAGCAATCTTTTAATTTATTTGCAATAAAGTATTACATTTATTTATCAATCCCGTCGTTTTTGTAACTTTGCATTTACCGTAGTCACTTTTATGAATCATATATAAAACATACAAACTTTTATTTTAGTGCTTGGTCTGCGTGTTTCCTTAATTTGATGATGTGTCTGTACGTTAAATATTGAGTATTCAAAATAAATTTTACATTATATTACCGGGAGATTATTATTTATATATGTATTTGAAATCGAGCTTTATTCACTCGAATATTAAGCGGTAATTGCTATATTAATTTATTGATTCGCTAGGTTATATCTGTGACTTTTGATATTTCTATTTATCTTTTCACGTATGTAAACATTTTTCTTTATGTTATGAGTATACAGGAGGGTCTGGACGCTCACCTGATGGTAATTGATACGCCAGACCATGACAGAGCGGCATTAAATGAGACCAACAACTGATAGACAGTTATTATCCTCCATCAATGCCGCACTGCGCCCGCCACCCGAGACAACAGATGTTAGGTCTCTTATACCCGGTAATTTCACTAGCTACAGTGCCCTCATCCCGAAACACAAAAGTGCATAACACTCCTGTTTCACGGGACGATATCTGGCCCTGCGGTGGTACCTACCTAGACAACTCAGACATAATATCGTAACATAACCACACATATAGAAGATATTCATATATAGTAATGACTTTGTGAAAACTAAATCAAATTAAAGGTTGTTAATTTTAAAATCGCCTTAGATTACAACTTAAGGCGTACACTGAGACGAATGAATCACAAGGTAGGTGAGCTAAGCTTCATTGGGCTCATGAATTTATTTGCAATCGTGGTTGTCGCGTGAAAAGAAAAACATGTTGCATTACGGGCTACTGATGAAAAACAGACAAAAAATGTTCACACGCGCTTTTTACCTTAACTGATATAACACTTGATGGAATTTTTGTAGTAAAATCTAAAGACTAAATTATTCCAAATATTCTTTGATTAAATTTTCATTGCATGGAGTATACTAGAGAATACATATTTAACGAAATAATTTACCAAAGTTAAATTCAGGTAATTTGTATATTTTGCATTGTTTATGATATTATTATTCAGTCGTGGCAAGCGTAGAACAAAATAACTGAATACCTATCGACAGTCACACAGTGGCTTGTTCTTTGGTTACTTATCAACCGTCACCGTCATTTGGAACTTATCAAAGAATCACCCTTACCAATGTTTCGGAAGGTCCCTGATGGTGGCATCTTTATAAAAAATAGCTCTTATATCCCAAACTTTTTAATATCTTGGTAGACGAATATATCCCAAATGCAGCAAAAATTAAAATGCCACCATATAACAAACAAACATATATCTGTTATAGTCGAGTAATACTCGTGCTTGACGTGAATGTCGGGCAGTACCATCGTAATATTTATAGTATGTACCACAGCTGCTCACATGTCAGCAATAATATGAACGACGATAAAATACAGCGAAAGCTTAAATTTTTATTGTAGACGACCAGAACCCCGCATAAACTCTGTTATGCAGATGAATATCAATTATTTTTCTGTCATATGGCGAGCCCCGTTGTCGGTTGGCAATGTTCGATATTTTCCCGATGAAAACGGTTTTGGTGGACGCTTCATATATAAGAGGGAACTCAATTCACCGCTTCGCATTCTACTCTCGATGAGCTTTTTCATTTGAAATGGTTTACATACTTACCATACATATATTACCGTAACAGAGAAAAATAACAAATTAGCTTTTTATAAAGTTTCTTTTTTTCTCTACCCTGCCTTGCCATTAAGTCGACTCTCATATTTTTAAATAATTTTATCTTACTTCACATTCAAATAAAGAAATACTTGCCACATTTTATTTACAAGTATCATCTTTAGAAAGTCAAAGTCCAAATTCATTTAATCAGATAAGTTTTACAAAAAACACTTATGAACGCAAAAATAATAAAAAAAATACATTCAAAACACCAAAGTAAAGCACAATAATGAATTTTTATACTTGGAAAAAACCGCTTCGGCGTTTTGGTCTATTGATACAGTAGACTAACTGCGACCCCTAGCAGTAAACATCCGTTGGCCTATGCTCCATTTTTCATTCCGTGGATGGCTCTACCGAACCATCCCGGCCTATCGCCTTTCTGTATCCCACTATGCGTCATGCCTACCGCCCCTTCAAATTCTTAATCCTACAAGCACAATCATATGGAAAATAATTCGACCCTACTAAAACTAATTCCGCTCTAGCAAAATTCCCGTTTTGCAGAAGTTCGCGTTATTTTAATTATACCTTCGCTTTGAATTATAGTTTGCTATTATGTCGAGGCGAATGTTCTTGTAATTATTCCCTTCTTAATGAAAGCGAAGTTTCTTATTCAAGGGTCAGGCGTTAAGGCTGTGGTCAGTAATTATTAAACTCAAAACTAGGTCCAGTCTTAAGGTTAATCCTTGTTCACAGTTTAGTGTTGTTATTCGGTTAACTGGTCCTTAAGTTTTATTCAAAATGGTCCGACACAGGGTTTCGAAAAATGTTTTATTTTACTGATATAATGGCTAAAAAATAAGAGTGCTTTATAGGTACTCTTATTTTTTTCATTACAACTTAATAATGCAAGTCCGACGAACGTTTCACCGAACCAACGAATAAGTGGAATTATTACTTAGCAAAACCTAAAATTGTTTATGTAGGTTCAACGGAAACGAATGGCTAGGTTAAAGTTAGCGAACGATAACAGTGACCACAACACGCGAGCTGAGCGAGCAAACCGAGTGTGCCGCGGCAGCGTCCGGTACGTAGCAGACCCGAATTCTACTTTTTCATTGATTCGGTAAAACGTTCATACTTTATAGGACTTGTATTCCTTCGATTTAATGAAAAGTAGAGTAATTTATGCCGATGTTGCCATATTAAAAAATGTCGACGGATGAATTGATAGATTGTGGAATCAACTCTTTAGTTGACAAGTTTGACTCGAGAACATCACTATGGCGTCGTGGGCAGCTCGCAGTTTATATTTATGTTCAAAGGCGGGTTCAAGTTAAACACTCGTTAGTCTCGACCGTTTAACACCAAGTTTAATTGATGAATTCGTTTTACTCGCACTCCCCACGCTTCGAAGCAGATGTCTAAATATTGCACAATCAAGAAAAAGCCAATTAATATCCAAACATTGAGTCAACACACCCATTTAATCAGGACGTGGTAGAATTATTTTTAATTGCTCGTCATTACTTGAGCTGAGTTATTCTCATTGTGAAATATGTTAACATTATGTTGAAGTTTATACATTTGAGAGACATTTGTTCGAATATTCTTTTTTTTAATGGATAATAATTAAGAATAAAAAGAAAATTGTCTTTTTTAGCCCTCATAATAAGACTTTATGTGCCAACCATAGTATCCTTCGTGACTGGATAAGGTAAGAGCTGCTTTCATCAATTGTGTGTTCGACACAAGTAAAGCACTTTGGGGTTATAAAATGTCCTTCGCCATTCGACGCAGAAGGTCTTAATCAAGGTTGGGCACTATTAACGATTTGCTGATTGGAAGAAAGTACCCATAGACATCAAAGATGCAATGATGTCCGAAAAAATTCTTCGTTAATGGACAATTCCTACAAAATACATTAATTACGAATACATGGACGAAAAAAAAATCAAAGTCAACTCAAAATTTAAGGAAAAAGGGATACCGAATATAATAAATAACAGATACACATTTACCGTTTTATTGTGATAAATACTGAATGGTTATAATTAAATTAACAAGATTTTGATATACTTGACAATAAAGGCTATTTTGCCATCTTAGTGGAAACATTTTTCTTGGAATTTCTATATACAGAAGGTCAACATAAAATTCTTAACTAGGAAAATACTCAACAATCCTCTTAAACCAAAGTCCGAGTGTCACATCAGAAATCAGAACGTCACGCAGAGGACAAATGGAATGTCTTATTTCATTCAACCCGCATAAAATTCCCGGATTTCGGCCCTTTGGCCAACGTGTTGAGAAATTACGGGGCTATAAATAGGACGAGCCCGTGTCACGTGATATTTCATTGATAACGTCGAGCTCGCATGAAGTCCTAATTAATTGAGTTATTAAGTGTAGAAAACAATAATACGTTCTGATTTTAATGGAATCGTGTTTTTTGTTATAATATTTGTTATCTCTCTCTTCAACTTATTGCAGTCCACTGCTGGACATAGATCTCCCCCATTTTACGCCAGACATCCCGGTCCTCCGCATTTCTCATCCAGCTTCCACCAGCGACCTTTCGCAAGTCGTCGGTCCATCGGGCCGGAGGGCGTCTTACGCTACGCTTGCCAAGACGCGGTCTCCACTCCAGAACTCGTCTGCTCCAACGGCCATCGGTTCGGCGACATACGTGACCAGCCACTGCCACTTCAACTTGCTGATCCGGCGGGCGATGTCGGTAACTTTAGTTCTCTTACGAATTAAATCATTTCTAATCATATCCCTAAGAGAGACTCCAAGCATAGCTCGCTCCATTGCGCGTTGAGTGACTTTGAACTTGTGAACCAATCCCGCAGTCAGTGTCCATGTCTCAGCTGCATATGTTAGTACGGGTAGGACGCATTGCTCAAAGACTTTCGTCTTTAAGCATTGCGGAATAGTTGACGTTAGACATGACGTAGCTTACCGAATGCCGCCCAGCCCAACTGAACTAGCCTCCCTCTCAAAGTTGTGCCGGCCAAGTTGGATGGTTTGGCCCAGGTAGATATACTCCTGCACAACCTCGAGACGGACGCCATCGACGCATATCGGTTGTGGCATGACACGACTGTTGAACATGACTTTCGTCTTGTCCAAATTCATGCCAAGCCCAACGTCGGGAAGATTCATTAAGGCTGTTCAGCATCTCCGCAAGTTCTTCCGATGACTCTGCCACGATGCGATATCGTAAGCAAAACGAAGATGAGAAATATACTCTCCATTGACGTTGACGCCTCGTTCAGACCAGTTCAGGGTTTGAAGACATCCTCCAATGCGATTGAAACAGTTTCGGGGATATAACATCCCCCTGTCTCACACCACGACGCAATTGGATAGGTCTTGTCCGCTGGTCTTGGATCTGAACGGTCATCGTCGCTGCGTTGGAGGACACTTCATCACCTCGATATATCGCCAGTCGATACCGCATCGCTGCAGAGAATCCAGAACAGCCCAGGTTTCGACGGAGTCGAAGGCTTTCTCGTAGTCCACAAATGCCATACACAGCGGCTGGTTATACTCTTCGGTCTTCTGTATAAGCTGCCGAACATATGGATGTGGTCCACGGTGCTGTAGCCTTTTCGAAACCCAGCCTGCTCCGGTGTTGGAATTCGTCAAGTCATGCGAGACGGTTCGCTACAACTCTGGAAAAAACTTATAGACGGCTCAGAATTATGTTATGATCTTGTCTAAAATAGTCCCAATAATTTTTAAACGTCCAAAAAGTTAATAAGGTTGGTTTTTAAACCATCAAGTTTAAATACTCATACCTTAGACAAGTATAGTGGTTGCTTGCAGTCACCAAAGTAACATTCGCTTTTTCAGCACAGTCACTACGTATTCAAAATTAATCTTCTAGAGAATAGGTTGCTTTAATACAATAGTTTTTTTTATTGATTTTTGAATGAAGTATCGACTTATAGTCTACACAGATACTCGAAAATAATATATTACCCCTAATATATTTCCCTCTCGTCACATGATATTTTCCACAGCCCAAAAGATTCTGTCATGCGATATTCAACCGACCGTCCGTGGCGTGTGGATTATGTATTTCATGGCACTTGTTGATAGCAAAGGAATATCAGTAAAAAGATAGATGGCGCCATAGCTTCAAGTAGTAACGATAGTGTCGGTGACCCGTTTCGCCAAATTTTGGTTTAGGAAAGGGTTCGATGTTTCCATCATGTGTTGTAGGTCCCTTGTGGCGTTAAATCTTTATTTGCGTTCTTTTTCCTTATTGAACTTTTACCACAATACTTTTCGGTCAAGTTCAAACAATATATTTGAGGGCTTGATGGTATAGTAGCTAGCGCATTGATGATTGATGTCATAAAAAGTTATCATCCAAAAAACGGCGTTCCTAATCCGTGTGCTGTAACATACTCAAAGAAGGCTTTTAACATTCTTAGTCTATTTTTTCTTAGTCTTTTATTCTTTTTAGACCCAACGGCTCCCAAGAGAGCACACCGTCCGCAATGCACCGCACCATCCCCGGTTTTCCGGAGTGACCACTGATGCTAGTAAGGATTCTCTCCTAAGATTTTCCTTAGTTGGCTGATTGGGGTTATAAGAGAGAGAAGAGCTACTTAATTTTTAAATAAATCCAAATATATACATACATGCTTGAAGGGCAAAAGTAAAAGATACATATGTCGCAAGTTTCACAGTTGAACTACGCAAAAAGCGGTGTACACCTTTCAAATAATCTGGTCACTATTACCATTGTTACGTCTCTACTTACTGTATTGTACTTTACTGCCTCAATTCACAAGATGGAGACATTTCATTTAGCGCGCGGTATTTTCTCGTAGTAGTGTTCATCAATGTGTTATTTAACTCTTTAATGAAGTACGTTACAATATCAGTCAAGCTTTGAGCAATATGTTTAGCAGACATATTTAAAAAAAGTCTAACGTAATTCAAACATGATAAAAATACGAGCCTAGAAATTTAAGTTGATAGCATCGAATTCTCAGTATTCCATGCTTAAATAGTATAATTTTAAATCAAACTAAAACGTTAAATTTTAATACCATAGAAGCGCACACCTGATATATCGCACGCCCGCTGACAAGTTATGTATTCGACGTCATTTTTGTAGGACACTGTAATTTTCCCAAAAAAAAAAAACGCGGAATATTGCTCGCCCAACTATTCTTTTTCTCCTCATTTATTCTCGAACGTTGCTGAAAATATTCGAGTGTATATATTCTTTAATCGCTGTATACTTTTAATTGCAACTGGCTGTCTCACCCTTCAGCCCGGAATATAGATGTAATTAATCTATTATTGTATTACTTACTTTGACAGCATGTTAAAGCTCACTCTTGGACCTAGGGCCTATTTCTACTACGGTGAAGTGTTTGCCATGTTATCTATCGCTTGGCAGGCGGTTTGAAGAAAGACTAGGTTCTAGACGTTAGACGCTAAGAAGCGTGTCTACCCGTTCTCTGCTTAATGTTTACTTAAGCTGCCTTTTACAGAACTTGCGGTAAGAGAAGGGTAATTGGTTTGGGTTTAACGTCAAATTTCTACTGATACAGATCATACGGATAAACTTGTTCAAGGGTTTTTCTCACCTATCGCCTAGTCAAAATGAAAGATGCTCCGATATTGTTTTATTAAAAAAACGAATTAGATTGTCGATACAAAATACATTTATTGTATTAATCCTCGATTAACCAGAGCTGTTGTATTCCTCAGCCGATTTAATCCGCATCCACAAATAGGGATTTCTTGGTCGCAGCGGGAATACAGATTGAATTTTGTTAAACTAGGGATCAATAATTAAATCACGAAGTGCTGGACCGAATACTCCAACATTTCAAGCGATATCTCGTAATTAAATATAATTGAACATTGACTTTCGACGTCTGATTTAATAAAAAAATGTAGAAGCAAATCTTTTAGTTCATAAATTACTATAGAAAACAGAATTTTTCGTTTTTACAATATAAAGATCAATAGAGTCTTCAATCGGTTTTGCCTTGCACCGTGCTTTCTTTTTCTGCAAAAAATTCGTCCTGCAATGCTGCAACAATATAGGGATCCAAAACAAAATCATGAACGCTATGAATTTATTTTTACATTAAGTAACATCTGACATAATTATTCAATTTATTTGTAAATCAAATGCAGAAAAGTCGTTATTGGATGTTATGAATATATAAAATTAAAACATTTTTGTTCTTTCACGTTCCAAAGTCTTCTTTCTCTAAAAACACATACATCACTGTTAAACACATTTATCGGAGGAAATCCTAACTGAATAAAATAGCGCCGGTCTAAGATTTCCAGCTAGTTACTCTTCATTTCGCGCAGAATAACAGAAATTTCGCCGTCCACGTTCCTTGTGAATTATGCTCTTGGACGATTCTACGCGATTTATCTTCATACATCTCAACTTACCGGCAAAGTTTCAATTGAGTATATCCAAAGAAAATTCATTAACTTTTTCTCTTGACGAGTTCAAACTAAAGGCGATTCCTTTTCAAGAATAATCGCGGTTCGTGAAACTTTTTGTGCGACCATTTTTTATATCCGTTTTATGTGGAAAGCTATTAAAAATTAAGACGAGGATCCCGTTTTAAATATTACCAGATATTCAATCCATATAACCTAGTAATAAACTGGGTCTTTTTATCCTCATATTAAACACACGTATATTACACACGTTAATTAATAGTAATATTTTTTTGCTAGTTTATAACTATGTAAATATTTGTCTCACTATTCTCTCCTCTTCACAGTTGGGGAAGGTGGAGCTGACTCTGGGCGAGCTGCGCGCCATGGCTCTCCGTCAGCAGCAGCAATCGACACACAGCACCAGCTGCTTTGCGCCAAGGAGCAGAGGTTGCGATACCTTAAACAACAGGAGGCGAGACAGCATCAGGTAACAACAAATTCTTGTTATTTTTATTGCCTTTTTTGAGTCCAAGTCTCTTTTCTTCCCTAGCCATCGTGTTTTCTATTAGAATTTTACGCCAGTTTCAGCCTCATTTATTTCCTAAGCAATCTGTTTATCGGCAATATTATATCATACTATCAGTCCATACCGTCCCACTGCAGGAAAAGTCAAGGTGTGTGGAAAGCCACAAAACATGGCTATGCTATCCGCATCACCACGCGGGTCTATTGAAAGAAAGAAATAAAAATATTTATTTAACACAAATACAAAACAAAACAATTATAGGAAAAGAAACTATTAAACAAAAATAAAAGTCAAATGAAACAAAAATAAACACAATAAAATAAAAAAAACGTTATTTGTGGTCAAATGGGCCCTGCCTCAGCTTATACTGCCGTGTGTCATTTACAGTTTCTAATGATTCATCAACTTGGCCACGGCAGCGCTGGTGTTTTGTAAATTGGTGGGAGTTAACGATTACTATCCAAGGTAAGAACCGGGCTCAAAAACTTTACGTGATTTCAAATCACGGAGGGCCCGAGATAATATTCGGTCACCCATCCTATAAACGAACTTTTCGATATTTGCTTGTGTGATTGGCTACCTAGTCTAGTCCTAGTCAAGCAGCTCTAAAAGCAAAATCAAAACTGGTAAAAAACTGCGTGTCTAAACTTAATGACCTGGGAGAAAATAACAGGATAATACTCAAATGGGTTTCAGGTCGTTTTGGCACAATTGGCAATGAAAATGCCGATGAACTTGCAAAGGCTACGGGCCAACGCCACCCAAAGGACTGTTGAACCTGTCTGTGGTACCCCTGAAAGCCTAAGAATAAAAATAAATTAGGACGGAAGCTCCTTGAGGACTTTATTAACTACCGCCATCGAGTTTATGGGCGAACGACTTCCGAATTATTTCGACACTGGTCTTGGCCAATTTGCTACCGTGGTAGCAAAGGGCACGAATCTTATAGTAGAGATCTATTTACATGAAAAACTTGTGAAAAAAATGTTACAAAACTTGGCTATTTATTATATCTACGTGCCTGTCCTGAGAATGAGGTAAATTAGAAATACCTCATTATGCGTGGGTTATTCTGGTATCTTAGGTGTAAAAGAATTCCTATTACCGGGATAGGACCTACCAATAGGTCTAACTATAGTCTAGTATAAACTACATGGAATGTGAAATGTGGCGCCAGATATATTTGATTACACTTAGGTACGTAAAAATTCAATATTTTTGTGCATTGTGCACTTTAATAAAACATAAAATAAATTTATATGAAATGTAAACAAATGTAGTTACTTAAGAAAGTGAAGTAATAAGTTCAGTTGACGTCAGATGGGTGACTAACAAAGGTATTTTATTGAGCTTACGAATTATTTTCCCAAAGTTAAATGCTGTAGGTAGGTAACCTTTCGTAAACCCAACTGTAATATACGTATAAAAAAATCAATACATTAAAGCCTTCACCTGGAAATTACGTGATTTTGATAATTTTGACACTTGTAAGCTCTGTTCTATTTCTATCTTAACTTTAAGTCCATTTCAATAAATAGATTTTTCATTAATCAATATCTTGCAAAAAAACTAGGAAGCTGCTAAAATATATTGTATTATTACAGCATACATACAAGTTCATCCTGAAGCACAGTTCTCCTTGGTAATACAATAGTGAGTACCTACAATTCCACAGTCGTTGTCACATGTCCCCAAATCCTAGCTTAGGAGACCTACAATTCCTTGTCCGAGTCAGCCGTCAAATCCCATCCACCCGCATCCACAGCCCTTTGTGCAATTTGCTCCTTACCTATGAGCCAGTCATTTCCGTGCGATTTTACTTTTGTAAAATGAGATTACATTCATTTTAGTTGACTCTGAGCTAAGGGATGTTTATTGTTCCATGCAGTTATGCAGCTCCATTTCATTGGCTTTTATTGCTTAATCACATACAATATGTACACAATCGTCTATTTTTTTATGTTTACTTGAAAAAGAACTCAATAAGGTGACCCAACTTAATCTTGTTTAGCAGCGAACTGTTACGGGGTATTTAACATACTAAGTAACTCCACGACGCAGTGTTGCCACCTTAGCCCGTTTGGGGCTAGATCTCTCACTTTTTAGTATAGGTGAACTCCTTTATTAATGATTTAACCCGAAAAGGACAAACTAGCCCATTTCACTGTCTTGAAAATATTACCAAAGTATGAAGTTTTCGCCATGTAAAAAGTACTTGTTAGAACGTTAAAACGTCTTCATGACATGATTATTTCAGCATTTTTAGTATAAAAAATCTTTTGAAGCTCTATCTAGGGCTTATTGAGCAGTTAAAAAGGGTTTTAACTGCTCAATGTGATAAAGCCTTAGTCGTCCACGCTGTGAGGTTGTGACCAGTTGATGTAAATAAAAGAGTACTTTGTTGAAAGCCAATGTATTAATAATGTCTCCAATTGCTTATGACTACACTTATATATAACTTACAACTATCTATGTGTGGAGAGGCGCGTCACACACTACATCTCCCCCGTTTTTAGATTAAATTATTTCGTTACAGTTACACCATTTAATAACAATATAAATTCATGCGCTTTTACCAATAAAATAACACTTTATTTAACATTTGGTGTTATCGATGTAAATTATATGTTTTTTTTAATGTAATATGAGCTTTATTAAAATTATACAATAATGCTTGCAAACGAATTATTTTAATACCGCTTATTTTGATAAGAACCTAAACGAATCTAAAAGAATTTAAAAATACATTTTATAATTCCTCTGCAACATTATTAATAGTAATACAGGATCAAATTAATAATATAAATTTAACCTAATATTTAATAATTTATTTCACAGGTTATTTAATTAATTCCAAAGAAAGTATTTTATCAATTAAAATTATGTTAGTTTGAAGAAGAAAAAATTTAGAACTGTTTATAAAAATATGTAAATACAGCTTGCTAAATTCAGACTCTAAAATGAAAAGTTGCCATTTCCTTGGATTAAAATTACAATGTCCTGAAATCATGTTCAATAATATTACGAATTTATTTCGCTTCGTACATTTCATCACATACCTATTCACATCAATCCTTTTACGATTACATTCAAAATAACTATGGTCATCTTGGACTCATAATACATTTTTGCCATTTACTCATAGTGGTACCCTCATTACCTTTTACTCATTGTATTACCCTTATTACCTTTTACTCATGGTACATATTTCTTCTCGTCTGGGCCGGCCAGTCCCCTTTCATCATACACTAGTCGTCCGCGTGGAATAGTTACTTTGGCCTAACGTTCTCTTTATATAGGTGAGTTAAAATTGCGATATCTCGAAAGATGCATAGATTAGCGCATTCAAACAAACAAACAAACTCTTCAGCTTTATAATATTAGTATAGATTATATTGGTACATTTAACTCAAAGGTCGACTTTTATACACACACTTAGTCTTCATTTGCTATGCATAGTCTTAATTATTCGTCAAAGGGTCACTTTTTAAGACTCTTTGGTCTCCGACTATTTTCACGGAGAGAAACTCGTCTGCACCATGACCAACGAAGGATACTTATTATGCCCTAGACTGTACCTTGTACCTTTATTTTATCTAAGGTTCATATTTTAAGACTCTACTGATCTCCAAAGATAGAAAAAGTATTTTAAAATATAACAATCCTCATAATCCGTAACTGAAGCTATATAAAAGCTAATATATTTCATTTAAGGTATCTTTCTTACTTTTATTCGTATATACCTAAGATATTTTATTTAAACATTATTTATTTATTTAAATGGTAAATTTTATGACATACTGATTTACTACTTCGTATTATTTCGAACTCGTTTAAATTACATTTTGTTTAAGTATTGCGAAACTGAACTTGAAACAAGAAGCTACCTATTCTACTCGATGATACAAAAATTTGCTGACACGATAGTTGCAAATACCTATGTGCAACGCATTCTAGTAAATTCAATTTCATTGTAATAGATTTTAAATTCTATGATTCGTATAAGGATGAAATTCTTTTGATTTTAACGCAAAGCACTTTTAACAGGATACCTATTAAAAAATAACCTACAGATATCCGCAATGCCCAAACCATAATGTAAAATAAAAAGAAATATAAATTTGTATACAGATGAAAATAATATATTAAACGATTTTGTTAGTTAAAATAGCTGGGTAACTATTGTGGTATTTAAAGTAAATCCTTTTAAAAGTGCATTATTAGTTCAAAAAACATATAATCAATATTGTATTACGTAGTTTTAAATCACTATAAATTATACAATTTTCAGTTCTTATGAATAATATTGATCCATCGTAACTTCCTAAAAAAATATCTCTTTGGCACTTAAACTTAAAATGCACTTATGTTTAACTAAACGATGATATTTAACGCAATAACTTTTAAAATAGAATAAAAAATAAGATGATCTTACGACTGATCACAACACACAGAACGTCAATGTTTCCGTGCCTCTTCAATTACTCCGGCAGTTTGAAGCCAATCCATGCTCTTCTTTTTTCTATTCTGGACGCCTCTGAATGCTTGGTTGGTTCCCATGGACACCCGGCAGCCATCAATACTCCTCAGACTGCATATGACACCCGGCAGCTTACACCACTCCTTTGGACTGCATTTGCTTAAAGCACCAACAATTGTCTTCTTTTTCTTTATTATATTCCAATAGCCCAGTGTTGCCATGAGGCAGCACTGGCAGGGTCGCCATGTAAGGTTGTGACCAGCTGATGTAAATAAAAGAGTACTTTGTTGAAAGCCAATGTATTAATAATGTCTCCAATTGCTTATGACTACACTTATATATAACTTACAACTATCTATGTGTGGAGAGGCGCGTCACATACTACACGCGGGCCCAGTGCGGATTGGACGACTTCACACACAACCTTCGAATCTCTTCGCAGGCGTGCATGAAGGTTTCCCACGATGTTTTCCTTCACGTAAGAGCGTCGGATAACGTACATATGTTTCCGAAAATTTGAAAATACCTAATAATATATTGTCGGGATTTGAACCTCAGCCCTCCCGGTAGGAAGCGACAGTCTACACCACTGAGCCACCGACGCTCATTTGTATTTCCAACACTAATAAAATGAAGCTGTCCTATTCATATACATAAGAGAAAACAATTAAACTTAAGACCTTATTAAACATTTCCCATCTCATTAGAAAGAAGAAATATTGATGAAGCTTCCATTTTCGTAGTGCCACAACTTTAATGAAACGAGAATTCCACTTTAAATTCCGATCGAATGTGCTTTGATGTTCTTTCGGCTCTTTCCAACGTAATTAAAACTTGGAATTATTAATTACTTTAAACACCTTAAAGTATAATTTCGCCGTACTCTTATTTTCTTAATATTAAATTTTTGCTGAATGGCATTTCAAGTTTGCGATGGTTTCTCATTCTGGACAAATATTTTTAAGTAGTTGACTTAAGTTACCATCGTCTAAATAATCATATACAAAGAAACTGTGCTAAGAACTAGTACTAACTGTACATAAATATTCAATGGTTAGTCTAGTGATGATGAAACGAGCCATTTTATTTATAATCTTGTACAAATCATATCCAGCATGATGTTTATTTTGTATAGGCTAGTCATACTGTCTAATATTTTAAATTAAAAAATGATGCTTTTTCAGTGAAATCATCATAATAAAATCATATGAAATGTATATTTAATATATCTTTAACACGAAAGTAGTAAGTAATTACCTAGTTTCAATTGTTGTACATCTGGAAAGGAATATAAATGGAAAATCGAAGGTAACCAATAGTTTAACCCAGATTCAAGTCAAACTAAACATTTTCCACTGCAAAGGTAAACTAAGCTGCGAATTTACTGAAATCTATTCCGCAGTTGAGGTTACTTGGTTGCAAGGGTGCCAATTATGTTGGTACCATTTGTTGTCTGTCACACGAAATTGTACTTTATAGGCGCTGTTACAGATGCATAAATCTTGTGATAGTTGTAAAGTTCTTGTTAAGATCATTAGCAAGTTTTAGCTGACTAAAATATATGAGAACACTATTTGTTACTAAGTTAGTCGGTAATTTAAAATAGAGTGTAGTGAAGTGTATAATCGTACATGTAACTTTTTAACTGACTTCAAAAAAGGAGGTTACTCAATTCGACCATATATCGGTTTTTTTTGTTTGTTCTCGTATATGAACCGATTTTGATTATTCTTTTTTTTTTATTCTATATTGACGTTAACTTGTCTTTTAAAATGTAAATTTAATTTAAAATAATTAAAATTTTTCATACATATGTATGTGTATCAAAAATTTCAATTCAAAACTTATAGAGGTTACAAAATATTACCTAGTAGGTTATATAAAAGTAAGATATTAAATAATCGAGCAAGCTAATTATCAAGACTATAGAAATGCAATTTTATATGATACATATACAAAATAATCACGTTAACATTTCGTGTAAGTTTATTAGAATTATTGTTTTTGCCTATTCCGTACAAAACTTTTAGTATATTTGTGTTCTGGGCTGAACGACGCACAGTGAAATAATAGGGTATTGTGACTTGTGATTCCACTCTGGGATTTCTGTTGTACTATAGGTATGAACTACTTAACATCAAGTACTAACTGACTCACCATCAGCCTCCTGCTTTAGTTTACTAAATGATTCCATAAAATAAGTCCGAGTTATTAGTAGTTTTTATGTAGAAATTTTATTTGTCTATTTACTGTAACATATAAATACTTTTTAAATAAAAGAAGATAATCAAAATATATGACATCCTAAAGACTTAAAAAATATATGAAAGCAAAAAATATAGTTACTTGGGAATTATTAACCGTCCATTATTTAATGTTCAGAGTTAGTAACATGTTTCCATTTTTAAATATAATACCTAGTTAGGACAGTGGCTGTAGAGCAACACTTTAATACTTCATGTTTCATTAAAAAATAGTGTTGTAAACTAACGAAAAACTCAACTCTATGAATATTCACTTTGTTTGATTAAGCCTGAGCTTTTAATGCATAGAAGATAGGATACATCCGTATAATTAATAAACTACACGAGAGTTTTGCTTTTGGAGCGCGTTTAGCGAGATAATGGATCGGGTTGCTTTATGTACATACACGAACTATAAATCTTGGATTTTAAACTTTATAATGCAGGTGATAGAGCTCTATAGATTTTGTCTAGTTCACGCTGATACCTGAATTACAAGAGAAACTTAGATAGCTTTCGAAAACGCTTTTTATACTCAATGTAATACGAGCGATAGGATACCTTATTACATATTACCTAGATAATCACACATCCTTATCAGGCAAACTAATGACCCGGTTAACGTAAGGGGTAGCCGATGGATGTTGACTACTAGTAATCATAGTCGGTCCGCGTGGAAGTTATTCTGGGAGGCATTAAATAAATATATATTCACTGACATTCACACAGCGCCATCTAGCCCCATATTAAGCGAGAAAGTTGTAGTTAGGGTACTAAGCAACTGATGAAATACATCTTTTTTTTAAATATATACATATTATATATAGAAACACATAGACCATTACAAACAGACATGTTCAAGAACACTAATGTTTGTACTGCCAGGAGATCGATCCCGGAACCTTTGGTGTAGTAGTCGATGTTTCAACCATTACACCACATGGGACGTCATTTGCATTCGTTCAGCAGTGACCATTTAAAGCTGTCATTATGATGATGATGTCAAGAAAGTCATGACACATAAGGTTCAGAAAAAAAAGCAAGAAAAGCCATACCCACCTGAAGACACCTGAAAGTGACTAATGTATTTGTCCTTTTTATACCCGTGTTTTAAAGATATGACTTGATTTAGTAAGGTATATATTTATTATAATATATTTTAAACTCGGTCAATTTATACTATGAGCACAAACACACCACCAACGACTACAATGTGGTCATGGCATACCTTGAATACCAGAACATCTTGTACGAGTATACATTAAGTCAAATAACATAATACCATTATATTTTATATTCTGTCTACTAAGAGTAGAACTCGGTCTATCTTACTTTACACACAATTAAACTCTGACGTAGCTTGTAAATGTCAAAAATATTATATTTCACAAAGTCGGCTAACAATTCTATTCTTTACCGGCATTTACCTTCCACTGTCCTGTTTATAACTGTCGTAGAATCATTTAGATTGCATGGATTTTCTTTAAATCCTTAAACTTTTTTAGTATATATTTTTAAATACTTAGCAAACTATTAAGTCGCTTAACCGTAGTTTTGTGATTAATCATTTAACTATTAGAGTTATTTTACAAATTGCTATAGCACCCGAATTCATTAATTAAAACTTCTAGTAATCAATCAATCATCCTGTAACATTTTCATGACAAAAACTTAAACGATAATAAAATTTTAATTCATCCAATATATACATACTTATTTAAAACGTTTCAAAAAATACAAACATCCAAATGAATCTCAAATAAACTGCAAATAATTTATAAGTATTAAGGCGTATAAATCCCAAGGATTGGCCATTCGCTTTATTTTACAGGCTTATATACTGCAAGATGAGCTTATTCCTTTCGGGCGGGCGATAAATACCGCATTAGGGTAACACTACCACGCGCCGGCGACAGTTCGGGAGTTGGCCCACTGTTTGCTGTGCTACTTCCGCGGCTTGTGATATTAAAATAAATATATACATCTGTGTTTTCTTTAGCATCTAAATTGGTAGGGATGGGAAAGTTGATAACATTTATTTGTTCAGCACAGTATGTTTGACAAAAAAATATTATATGCAATTTTGGTAAATTGATTTATAATGCTATGTAGAGCTCTAAGTTAGTTGTTAAGTGATGCGTTGTCATTATCATCTTCAGGATAAGCTAGTATGTGACAGTGGGCAAGACACAGTACGAAAAACCAATAGAGTGAGATGATAAACTGGTTAAATTGAATTGACTGGCCGATAACTGTTGACTCCCAGTGTTGTGTCCGCGTGAAAGTCACTAGGAAGGCTTTCGTTCGACTAATAATGATGCAATGATGATGACCTAATTTAATGTGTACATAATATGTTTACACAATATATTTAGTCACTTAAGTATATCTTTAGCATTTAACGATATTGTTATTGTTGGACGACAGTCCTCACCGAATCCGGCGAAAATTTAATTTCTTTTTCGTTTTAATTTTCTTGGAAGTATTGTTCCGAGACTTTGGGTGAAATCTTGTTTGTTACTTTTTGTAATTTAATTTGAAAATAAGTTTCTAAACACTCGTGGAATCGTTAAATACATTCTAATTAGACTTAGGGACTAATAGACGGTAAACATGTTATAAGCGTCATTTCATTTATGTACTTTTGAGGTGACAACTACCACTCACAAAATTATTTTTTTACAAAATTATATATATAAATTTTTATTTTAAACGCTTTTGTAAATATTCGTATAATATAAAACTAGTTTTATGTTCTCATGTACGAGTAATAGTCACATCTGTTGAAAACCTAAATAAATAAATAAATTTACATAATTCTATCTGAATATAATATGAAAAGAATTGTGTACAAATGCATTAAGTACCTACAATTGGCGTCTCTTTGAGCCGTCTGTCCGTAACATACGGTAGATATGTAACACATATAAACCGGGGACCCAGCTGTGTATTGGCAAGCCGTGTAAACACATGTAAGTATGTTGACAGAGATTGTTTTGCGAGACGATTTTGTTATAACAAAGAATTTTCGGAATTTTAACTTGAACTACGTGGTCGTGGTTTCTAGTTTGGTACAACTGAACTTTTTTTGCTTAATGGGCTTGCTTTTGTGCACATCTATCCTAGTGGAAGAGACGTGCTCTAAGGTAGAGCGAGCATACTCAGATAAGCCAATTCACTCATGTTTGGAATGCCACAGGGTTGTATGTGGCCGGAAACAGAGATAAATCATTCTATTCATTTGCAGTATGAAAGTAGACTCGAAACGCTTATTTCGAATACGGGAAAGGTCAACTACAAGCGAATGAAATGCAGTACCTTGTGATTTTATTCGACGTGGGCACAGAGTTTGGCTCCGTGGTCTCTGGTGGTGGCTCCCGGCGGTCGTGGGTTCGAATCCCTTGGGGAAACATGCGAATTTTCCTCGTTTGGTTAGGACATTCAACTTATTATCCGAAAATAAAAATGATTCTCGTCGGTATACTGTGCGGGAAGTTCTTTCTCCTGCAGCGGGCCGTTATGAGGCTGATGATGATGAAACTGATGTATCTGGTGTACAAATATCTTTTATTATTACGGCCACAAACAAATTTTACCGAAGCCTCTGAAACTCGAAAGCTACGATTCTGAATCTATGAACGAAACTATAATTTTTATCAAATAATTAGCAGGTCGTAGTCGACTTTTTAAACAAACTGTGAAACGACTACTAGCCCATAACCACAAGCGATTTTATGCTAAAATATTTCTTTAGGATGTATATATTTATACGAAAAATTTATATAACATCTTTTTTCGCTAGGTGGCGGTGGAAGGCGAACGTCTCAGACGACTACGGGAACGTGTAGAAGTGCAAGAGTTAAAGCTACGAAGGCTACGCGCGCTACGAGGGCAGTTGGATAGGAACAAACAAGCGAATGTCGCACTTAGTGAGTACACTTTGAGAGTTTGAATTATGTTGTAATATGCTGGAGAATACTAATTTCATACAATTACCATAATCATACTGAACAAGGCTTCTGAATGTCTGAGATGGCTTGAAAAAGCTTAAATCAAAACGGTACGGCTCTTGATAAAAATATTCATCATACAAGAACGTTTAACATGAGTTAAATATTTATCATTACACGTTATATACTTTATCCGGAAATGAAACATAGTTTGATATTCACAATTAAAAAATTAAAAAAAGGCAAACAAACCAGGCAATTCCCTTATTAAAAATCAAATATTTCCATCCGTATAATTCGGATGCAGGCGCACTGCACCGCGGATGTAATCACCGAAACACTGCGTTTGGACAACCGACAAGAGGCTTCAATTTACTATCGAGTTTTCGACCTCATAATGTCGTAGGAAATCTACTCTGTTACAAACAAACAAAGTTACTTTTTTACCGCTTGCTCACTAGTACAGGTGGTGGAATGCGGTTTTCAACCTCATATACCGATTTGAATGAAAAACCATAAAGCTCTGAATTACGTGAAAAACGCGAATGACGATAACATATATCGAAGTGAATGCTAAATTTAGAGGCTAAAGGTTCGATTCCTGGAGTTAAATTCAAGACGCGTTAGTAAAATTCTTTAGCAGCGCAAGAAATCCCAAATACAATTGAACGTTTGTCAATTCAATATTCGTTTGTCGACCAGCGGCATACAAAAGTTGTTGCTTAGGTCTTAAACAATTTATGGTACTTTATTATTACATAGTAATTTGTTTATGACAGATGAAAAATACTTTTATGTACTAGCGCCAGTTAAGAATTCGCAGTTTTTTATAAGAGCAATTTTATTTCAAATAATTTATAAATTATAACTTTATTTCTTGCTTTCAGTTTGTTTAATTTAGATTGTGTATTCAATCAAACAGGTGACATTGGCAGATTTATTTATAAGCAAATATACTTAATAAATGTGTTTTAAAAAAATAACAAAACGAAGAATGTTATTTCTACGAGTAGAATTAAACCCCATGTATAAGCAAAGATACAACATAATTATAAGCATAAATGCTTCATTCGACCCGTCAAGGTATCGAAACATCACAATTTTTTTAAATATTTGTGCATAAACCTTATAAACCTGAGCGGAACACTGTCAGTAGTATGTATTTGTAAGGTACCTTGACCGTAAGCATCTTTTTACCAAAAGAAACAATATCTGAGCGCGTCGAATGAAACTTTAATTGGATAGTACAACGTACCCAATATCTTATAAAGAGCATTTTACACTTTTCATTCCCAAGGAATACATTATTTTACGTTTTATTAAATTAGTAAACGTAAAACTATTTCATGGGTATGATAAAAAAGTTAAGGATTGAGGGCTTAAGCAAATTTGTAGCAAAATAAGGAAGCATACCTATCCTTTAATTCAACTAAACCAACATGAAAATTTTGAAAGACTTCTGAAAGAGAGTTCATTTAAAAATGTCAGTCCCGAATGCTGTTGAATAAATCAATCCTATTATATGTTTATGTCAGGAAACGTTTAAGCATCCAGATTACTCCCGTCACGTAGGTCTGAAGTCTCAGGAGACGGGTATAATTTGAAAGCCATGTACTTAACTAAGTTTCTCAGTCTTGCTTGAACGTAGGCACCTACCTACTCAAGTTTCATTTGTGAAATAAATATTGAACATGATAGTTGTCTTGTCGCGCATTTAATGAAGAAGTTTGCTTTGGATAAATTATGTAATTTTAGTAATCTGGATGATCCCTTTTGTGAAATGAATCGTAAACTGCTGATTTTAACCGTAAATATTACTTACCATACGTTCTGGTGTGGAAATAAAAAATAACATTCCTACTTATAAAAAAAATATTAAATAACTGTTATCTTCGTCAAAACACATATTATATTTGTTATGTGTTACCCATAAATTCTAGCGTAATAGGCAAGTTACCAAATATATCATCAAACTTTTATTTACAACAAGATATACAGGATTCAACTTTAATTAACTTTTCCCCAATTTATCAGCACGTCTATAAAGAGGATCATCTATCCTGGACCTCCAGGTGCACATTACGACCATGACTGGAATGTCTTTTGAATTTTTAACGCCATTTGCGAGAATCCCTTATTTGAAAATTTCATCTCTTATTATATATACAAATTTACGTATCTTCGTTAGTTAATTTGTAATCAACTGCGAGCTCATTTTGATATTGTCATAAACATCGTATTGACCGGTATTCAAAATTCAAATTGACAAAAGGTTCAGATTTTTCTTTTTTTTATTTTTAAATTAACGTTGTCAAAAATTTGTTACCGTTATTAATTTAAATTAAGTTAATTATAAGGTTGAGGTTTACTTCTTTTTTAATTAACGTTTTCTAATAAGTTATAAACGTTATGTGCCCAATTAATAGGTCGAATACTACATTGACCTTTTTGTACGTAAAAAGCATTGTTTACCATGTGACAGGGCTCTTTGCCCTTCAGAACACGTATCGTCCACTTCTCATTCATGATTAATATATAAGTATCGATTGTGTATGCACGTGGAAGGCTACACAAGGTCAAACAAGTACTTTGAGTTATCGTAACCATTCGTTTTGTTAGATCCAATAATCCGAACGTAGTAACGCAATTCCTTGCCCGCGTGTCGTGATATTTTTCGTATCAGCTCTTAAAATCTCTAATATTTTAAAACGACAGATGTTCTAAATTTCTAGAAATCCCTTGATATACGTTACTTTCATATCATCTCATCAGCTTTTTAAACTTACCCGCCGGGGCATAGGCCTACCAGGCAAAAGGTTTATAGGCCTTAATAATCCCCGCGGGCCCAGTGGGATGGGCCGACTCAAGCATGCGCAGGTTTTCACACGTTTTTTTCCTTCACCGTACGAGCGTCGGATAACGTACATATAATTTCGAAAATTTAAAAAACTTTGGTATATGGCGAGATTTGAACCTGCGCCCTCCATCGGAAGGCACCAGTCACACCAAGCTAACGATGCTAACGACGTTATTTTCACAAAAGATATGAATGAATGTACTTACGTGATTGTAATTTCTACAGTACATGTATAAATTCGTTGCTCGTTGGCTTTTTCAAATCCTCATTTATATTCCAATGAGAATTCTGGAAAATTTTACAACCACGACACTACAAATTATGCACCTGGCATTAGGTATTAGACGTCAACAACTATTAGGAATTCTGTTTATTACATCTATGCATACAAACGTACGTCATCCCTATATCAATCCACAAGTGCAATGTCAGCCGCGCACCCAAATAGATGCTCTTGATCTCATAACTCGTCCCAGTTGTGCCGGTTGTGCTGCCATTTATGGCACCAAATTAGTTGCAGAGTGCCGCCCTGTTGCCTCGGTACTGTAACATTGTTAAGTGGTAGCCAGTGAAATCACTAGATGTTCAGTACCCTTGGGACTAGTCAACTGAGATTGGATAACTTTAACAGGAACTTAGACCTTTATGTTTAAAAAGGGAAAGGGTTACGAAAGGGACTTCTTTTAATTATATTTTTAGTTTAATTATTTATTTTAAGTGTTTAGGGTGTAATATCTTTTAGTTTAAAGTGTTATTTATGGTTTGGTTTTGGTTTTAAGTCTGTTATAGCCTATCTCAACTTCCCATAGCTATGCTGTGTGAAGGCATGTGCCCAGCAGTCGGCCGTTATAGGCTGTTTATATGTATAATATATGTCCCAGACGAATCGCAAAACGATTCCGATAATATCGGAGAGACTCTGATAATTCATTTATGAATCTGCCACTTACACGATAGCTGATTTAAATGAAATAAACGTCCCTATGTAAATTTTAACAAATTTCACTATGGAACAGCTTTACTTAGATATTTTCAGCTACTCAGATATACGAATACTTTCCGAAGATAACTCGCTAATGTCCTCCCTTAAAATTATCTGTGTAGTTGCCTACTTTCTATAACAAAATATAAAAGAAAGCACTAATTTCGTTGCAAAGACGACATTATTTATATTTCCTGTTAAGATATTTTAAATATTCGTTCATTAAATTAAGTATCCTTTTACTGTAAATAATTTCACCTCATTTGGTTACTTAAAACAATCAATTAACTGCACATTCAGAGCGGGTGTCCGCTTTCGTCTAATAGCTATACTTCAAAGCAAATAGCATATCAATCTTAGTATGAACCTATTTTGAGGACAACGCAAATTGTCGTAACAAAAGAGATTTCATGGACCATTACCGATCCGATGGCCCATAAACTGTCGCCAGAGTTTATTTAAACGCTGTAAGCATAAGACAGTACCATTGCATTTTTTTAAAAGTATAAGTAGTCTATTATCTGTTTACATTTACTTTGTTACAGTTTTTAAAACTGTCCTGACAAATACACGATGACTGGAGTTGTAAAAAGTTAATGTGTATGAAATATATTATTTGTAATCTTTTGTTTCTGCTTTTTTATAAATGGAGCGTAGTTGAGCGGGGATTTGGTTGTAATTTGTTCTGTTACTTCCCCCAGTGAGTAACAGAAAAAAACTTACCAATTAGGCCCTGAGTTTAAACATGCTCAGCGTTGATCTTTAAACATGATTAGAAATGACAGTTAGACCTTGGAATTTGCTTTCACAGTTGATAAAAACACAAATACACATCGGTAATATTGTTACTGTAATTGCGTAATTATAAAATCGATAAATCAAATTTACCAGTCCTAGCCCTAAAGTATTGAATAGCATACTTTTGGACTGGACTGATTTGTACTAAAGTAAATCAGTGTAAAATATGCCAGCACAGCTTTAACAATTGAAAGCTCCTCTTCCCCAAAAAAGATAAAAATAACGAAGGCAATTCGGGCAAGTCCCTGAATGCGTTCGTGCCGGCATTACGAT
>PQWD01011434.1:0-20816 GCA_019425675.1 Leucinodes orbonalis
TATCCGTAACAGAGATTATTAGACAGTACAACCTCTGTATATTCAACAGCTAGTTGTAACACTCAAAAATATTGAATCTGTAAAGGTCTTAACTGGTAATACTCTGTATCATAAAATTCTCGACGAATTTCCGAGGTCACTCGTCCAACTGGTACACACCGACATATAACACATAACACTGCACACCATATTCGAACAACCCCAGGACCACCAGTGGCTTGCACACCCCGTAGGTTAGCGCCGGATAAATTAAAGATTGCCCAACAGGAGTTTCAGAGTATGCTGGCTGTTGGTACAGCCCGACCATCGGACAGTCCTTGGTCTTCGCCGCTCCATTTAGCACCAAAAAAGATAATGGCTGGCGTCCGTGCGGTGACTACCGTATGCTAAATGCCCGCACAATCCCTGACAGGTACCCAATCAAGAACATCCAGGACTTTGCACATAACCTGGTTGGCTGCAAGATCTTCAGCACTCTTGATCTTCTTAAAGCATATAATCAGATACCTGTCAGCGCAGAAGACATACCCAAGACGGCCATACCACACCATTTGGTTTGTACGAGTTTCCTTTTATGACTTTCGGTTTGCGAAACGCTGGCCAAACCTTTCAAAGGTTTATGGATGAAGTCACAAGAGGGCTAGATTTCACATACTGTTATATAGATGACCATATTGGTCTTTTCCCAGAATCCTACGCAGCATGAGGAGCACCTTCGCCAAATATTAACCAGGTTGAGCAAGTATGGTATTTTGATAAATTCCTCTAAGTGCGTATTTGGTGCACAACAAGTAAATTTTTTAGGTTTCACCATTTCTGATAACGGCTACAGACCTCTCGATTCCAAAGTACAGGCAATCAGTCTTTTCCCGTCCCAACAACTATTCGTCAGTTGAAAGCATTCCTTGGCATGCTTAATTTTTATAGAAAATGTCTACCGCGGGCTGCTGAAATCCAAGCCCCCTTGCATACTCTATTATCGGGATCGCAAAAAGGTACACAACCGATAACGCTGTCAGGTGATTTGCTGTCAGCATTTGAGGCTTGCAAATCAAGCCTTTCCCATGCTACTTTACTAGCGCACCCGGACTGTACTGCCAAAGTCGCCTTGGTTACTGATGCCTCAGATAAGGCGATCGGTGCAGTACTTCAGCAATTTAAAAATGGTTCATGGGAACCGTTAGGCTTCTTCTCGCGAAAGCTCAGCCAGTCCCAGGTCAAGTATTCACCATATGACAGGGAGCTGCTGGCGATATACGAGGGCATCAAGTATTTTAGGTATATGCTTGAAGCCCGACATTTTGTCATTTATACTGACCATAAGCCGATCAGTTTCGCATTCCACGAACGGAAAAATAACTGTTCGCCTCGGCAGTACAGGCACCTTGATTTTATCTCTCAGTTTACGACAGACATTCGTCACATATCTGGCAAGGAAAATATCGTAGCTGATACATTGTCACGGATAAATGAACTGGGAGAACCTGTCAATCTCGAGATGCTAGCCCAAGTTCAACAATCTGACCCAGAGCTAGAAACTCTGATGAATAATGAGACTTCTTTACGCATGGAAAAAATGACCCTACATGGAAGTTCCGTACCTCTGTACTGCGACGTCAGTATACCAACTCCTAGGCCTTACGTTCCTAAAATTTACCGCAAGCAAATTTTTCAAAGCTTGCACTCAATGAGTCATCCCGGAGCCAATGCATCAGCTAGACTCGTAGCAGAAAGATTTGTGTGGCCTGGAATCCGCAAAGACTGCCGAAATTGGGCACAGACGTGCTTGGAGTGCCAAAAAGCAAAGGTCACTCGCCATGTTAATGCTCCTTTAAGCACTTTCCATCTGCCTCGTGCTCGCTTCCGGAGCATACATATTGACCTAATCGGTCCGTTACCAGTCTCACAAAGCTTTCGGTATTGCCTCACAGCCGTAGATCGGTTCACCCCGATGGCCAGAAGCAGTACCGATTGAAGACATAACGGGCTGAAACTGTAGCCAAAGCCCTTGTTTCAACCTGGATTGCCCGATTTGGATGCCCAACGGACATCACCACTGACAGAGGTCGTCAATTTGAATCGGCCCTGTTTGCAAACCTGTCCAAATTAGCCGGCTTCGATCACAAACGTACTACTGCATACCATCCCGCCTGCAATGGCCTGGTGGAACGTTTTCATAGACAGCTAAAAGCTGCTATAGTCTGTCATGGCAACGAACGTTGGACAGAGACATTACCATGGGTCTTACTAGGCATCAGATCCAGTTTTAAAGAAGACCTACAGGCGTCCACAGCTGAGTTGGTCTATGGAGAACCACTAAGACTGCCAGGAGAATTTTTCGAACAATTTGCCGCTGGTAGCACAGACCTTTCGGAATTTTCAGCTCGACTTAAAAACATAGTCGAAAAGTTAAGGCCTGTACCTGCTTCTCGCCACTGTAAGCCAAAGATTTTTATTTATAAGGAACTAGCGACCACTGACTATATCTTTCTCCGCGAAGACATGTCACGAGGTTCGCTGCAGCCTGCATATTCTGGACCTCACAAGGTTTTAACGCGCGGCGATAAAGTGTTTCGAATTCTTGTTAAAGGGAAAGAGACCACCGTATCCATCGACCGTATTAAACCAGCTTATATCCTATCAGAAAATTCCGGTAACCCAATACCAGAAGCACCTAAACAGTACGCCACCCGTTCTGGTCGTCAGGTAAAATTTAAAAACTATTATCCCTTGACGGTCTCTGGAGGGGGGTGGTGTAGGCTACTTTACACAATGTCTTATTAATATTAAATGTAATTATATATATAACCATATTCACATTAAGAAGTCATTGGTGTGCACCAGTTGTCGATGTCGAAGTCGATACCGACCGCGCTCATCGACTCACGGACGCACTAGCAATAGTCCGACATTATTTTGTCTACGGCCGCAGAGAGGAGATTGACATTGACGCAGACCGCACGTCATACGAGTGATTATTTGTTTTCGTGATAATTGTACCAATAGATATAGACGGTATAATATAATCTGATATTACTTAGTAAGTGGATTTATTATTTTCACATAACCACACATTGTTTGAAACAGGTAAAAGGTTTTTCATATTTTTTTCTTTCAACTTTAACAGATTAATTGACATAATTATTCATCTAGGTTACAAAAACTAAATATCGAACACAAAAAAAAATATTTTACGATCGTCTTCAAATACAATGCAAAATGCCAACGAATAATATTTGCAGAAATGTCCGAAAAATCCTCACCGCTCGCGAAACTGACGAGTACACACAACACAAAATGTATAATCCTCATTTCGAAAAAATCACACAAAAAGTCACAGGTATTTTTATACAAATATCACAGTTGTCGCGTTTTTTACATTGTACGCATGGGTCGCGGGTTGCGGCGGACGGGCAAATGTGTAGTGACGATAATACAATCGCGGGTCACTGTGATATCTTTGCGTCTGTGCCAGGCCATAGTTCACACTTAAAAATTGCGAGTACATGTGCAAATACTAATAATATCATGTTTGAAATAACCTGACGGACCATGTATTAAGTGATCTGCGTGCGAACCTTAATCTTGTTTTTTAAAGCTAAGCTATTGTGAAAAGCAGAGTCCTACACTGAACGGTGGAATTGACTGACACAGGATATCTTTGTGTAAACAATTAGCAACTAAACAGCGATCCCATCTGGCGTAATGGTTGAGACGGCTATTACACCAAGGGTTCCGAGTTCGATCCCCGAGCAGTACAAACATTTGTGTGCATGAACATGTCTGTTTGTATTGGTCTGGGTTTTTTCTATGTATAATATGTATTTATTTCCAAAAAAGTATGTTTATCTGTTGTTTAGTATCCATATAACAGGCTAATGCTTAGTTTAGGGCTAGATGGCGCTGTGTGAATGTTTGTGGATATTTATTTATACTCTCTCTGTCTCCATAGCTATGCTGTGTGGGAAGGCTCATGCTCTGCTCCGGGACATTATGGGCTGATGAGGATCCAAAACACTGGCCTAGTAAGTGTCGGTTGTCATCAAATATAAATCGCTTTTCGGAAGAATTAAATGCCATCGAGAAAAGCATAAGTCCAGCAGGGTAAACTTGATACAATCATACCAATATCAACCCCAGCAGTGGGCTGCTTAAGGTTACTAGAAAATGCCTTCTGCTAATAAGTATACTCTAGGAAACGATTGCCCAAAAATCTAAATTAACAAAGTTCAAAGAACAATTTCGACTAAACCATTCACAGTAATTATCAGAATGTTAGGAACGTATAATTAGTTGTTCGCGCGTTAATCGAAGACAAATAGGTTCACTAACATACAACAGTACTACTGCTAGAAAGTAGCTACTATTGTTCAGAGCTATCACGGTTACATCACTGACGACCCATTTGGTGTTGCGGTTGAGAGGTCGGCTGCAACACCAAGGGTTCCGGGTTCGATCCCCGGGCAGTACAAACATTTGTGTGCATGAACATGTCTGTTTGTAATGGTCTGGTGTTTCTATGTATGTATATATGTATTTACGAAAAAAAAATGTATTTAAGTATATTTATCCGTTGTTTAGTACCCATTATACAGGCTTCACGCTTAACTTGGGGCTAGATGGCGCTGTGTGAATGTCAGTGGATATTTATTTATTTATTTATTTTATTTATCACTAAATAATACTGTCGTTATCTGATAATTCTATGGTTACAATTTTACAGGAATGTTGCGAAATTCTTCCTTATATTATATTGTCTTAATATTGCTTTCCTTTTTTATACATCTGAACATAATGTTAGCTATTAAAAAAAGGGGCCGTAAAAAATGGGGCCGTATAACGCGCATTCAGTGCTCTTGGTATTTGGCAGTTGCTTGCTTACCGACCGATGGAAAGTATTGAACACTTTGATTGGAGTTTGATCGAGATTCAGTTGATAATATCGCTTAAATTATGATAAGATTTTTTATTTATTTATACCCATAATGATGATGCATTAGCGCGCCCTTAACGTGCCTTCCGTTGCACGGAATCATCTTCAATCAATTCTGCAATATCCTTACCAAACTAGGAAATATCGAATAAAGTGACATTTCCCCATGCCAAAGGATTACTATCGCTGTATCTCTTCAACCTACTGCGATCCACTGCTGATCGTTGGTCTCCCCCATTTTGCGTCAGATATTCCTTGCTTCGCTTTTCTTTGCTTCGCTTTTCTCATCCAGCCTTCACCAGGTGACCTTATATTATAATCAATTTATTTATTATTGGCCCAGCTGTGGCGAGTTCAGATACATTAGAAAATTTATTTTTAAGCGTCTCCTGGAGATGCTTTAACAGTTGTCTGTTACTTAACCTGTGTTAAGTTTAACCATTACCGAAAGATACATTATCTAAAAAACATCGCCAGACTTAACCTCGGTCAGGAAATCTATTCATAAGTTAACCTCATTTAACATGGTCATCAAAAACTATCAATGAAAATTATTTATCTAAACTTGTAGTAAATACCTATAAAATGCGTCGTTACCCAATAACTACAATAAGTGAAACAAAAAAATAATTGTTTTACCTACCTCGAGATAAATTAACTTTTATCAGTTGTTAGTCTCCTTCAATGCCGCTTTGTCATGGTCAGGCGTATCACTTACATCAGGTGAGCGTCGTGACCGTCCTGTTCATTTCGTAACATAAAAAATGAGGTGGCAGTGGGATCTGTCATGATCGCGGCTTAGAAAACGTCATATAGCACGATGTATAATGCGATCTGATGAATGGATGACTTGCAAAAGGTCGCTGGTGGATCCTGGACGAGGGAAGCGGAGCACCAGAATTACTGAAGCATAATCGTGGATATATATGTCCTGCAGTAGACTGCTATATGTTGAAGAGTCATGTTTAAAATCCACGCGGCATATTGATACCTCATTGAGATTCTGGTTCGAAATTTAGTGAAAATTATGACCGTGTAAGCTATCTTGGTCAACAAACACTTAAAGAACTAAAACATCTTATTAAGGAACCACATCTTATTAAATCGTGAAATTAATCGGCCAAAAGGTCAAGTGCAGCTGATAACGGCGATTACGAAATTCGATAAAACAAACAAACATATTAAGCTAATAAGATCACAGTATGTATTCTATGTATAATTTGTATGGGTTTACAATAACTTCACTTTTGTTTTAACAATCATTTTAGATTTCTTTTGAGGGAGATTAAAATGACGGTGTTTTTGATCCTACAAGTTGTGTTCTGGGTTGATATAAGGTATTTAGCTTAACAGGTATAAGTAATACCTAGTTCTTTGTTTCTCAGTTTATTGTCTGTCTGTTTGTTCTGGCTAATCTCTTGGAAACTGATCTCAGAACTGATTTTGACGGGGCTGATATTGTAGAAATATTACCTATGTGACGAAAATCTCAGACTTACCAGCGACAAGTAGTTATTCTTTTATTTTAAAATATATATCAAAAATGGAATTGTGTCTTTATCTAAAAAAGTCCACCTGATGAAGTGTGTTTTTCTAGAAAAAATGTACTGTAACCACAAAGTTATACAAAAAACAAACTTTCAGAGTGGAAAGCACAGTGAACACTTGAAAGACGTTAACTCGACGCCATTTGCAAATGCCAACGTTTAACTGAAATGTCAATTACTTAAAAACAAATTTACGCCTGTAGAAAGACTTATTTTCGAAAAGAATTGCTTTTCATGGCTTTTGGTTACGGAATCGGAATTTAAAAGCTAAAACTGTCTCAAACAAAAGGTACCGAATGTATGTATTCTAATAGTATGTCTGTATAGATCAGCGTGTTTTTATAACATTGTTCCCAGGGTTGTGACTAATCGTCTCTCAATAAATCTTGACGAATTCTAACCACCAGAGCAACGTGGGCTTAGAAGTTGCTTAGCAGTTTATACAGAAGACCGAAGAGTATAACCAGCCGCTGTGTATGGCATTTGTAGACTACGAGAAAGCCTTCAACTCCATCGAAACCTGGGCTGTTCTTTAGGCTCTGCAGCGATGTGGTAACGTCGATGGCGTAATTCTTGACAAGCGTAGCTAAGGACTCTCTCCGTCCGATGGACGATGATTTGCGAAAGGTCGCTGGAGAATGCTGGATGCGAAAGCGAAGGACCAGGATATCTGGCGGAAAATGGGGAAAATCTGTGTCCAGCAGTGGCCTGCAGCAAATTGAAGAGAATTACAGAAAAAAGGAAGTACTTATATGTATTTGTATCCGTTGTTTAGAAGCCAAAGTTTAGTTTGACGACCCCGTCTGGTGTAATGGTTGAGACGTCGGCTATTTCACCAAGGGTTCGATCCCGGGCAGAACAAACATTGTTGTGCATGAACATGTCAGTTTGTTTTGGGTGTTTTCTATGTATAATAGATTCCGGTTTCGATCCCCGTCAGTAGAAACATGAACATGTCTGTTTGTATTGGTTTGGGCGTCTTCTATGAGTTATATGTATACATGTAAAAATTCACAAAAAAAGTATGTAGGTATTTACAAAAAAGTATATATGTATGTATGTCTATCTGTTTAGTACCATATTACAGGCTAAATGCTTGGTTTGGAGTAGATGGCGCTGTGTGAATGTCAGTGGATATTTATTTATTATTAATTAGTTTTTTCAATAATAAGTATCACTCACTCAGCATACTCTACACAATCTACTAGGCCCCTGTGGCCTAAGGTAACAATTCTACTTCCTAACGCTTCTATTGACTTTGTCATATATCTCTGGGAACGCTTCCTGGCAATGCGGCAGGCGGCTGCGCACGCTGTCATACAGCGTGTGGTCGAACATTTGACGGAACTCTTCACGGGTGGTGTACGTGTCGGCATAGAGCATCTGGAATCCCTGGTGCTTGATCACGAAAGCCTCGATGCGGCGAGTCGATGGAATCTGGAAGTAATTACTTTGCATGAACAGCCTGTGACAGTGCAGGACTTTGGGCATCCTTCCACGATAAAGAACTGATCTTTCTTAATACTTACTAAGTAGGCGTGTTGGAAATAGCATTACCTTAAATCGGTCAGATTGAAAGAGCGCTGGTAACCTTTGCAGCTGAATGCTTTATTCTCAAGTCGCCCATTATGACACCCATATTATAATTTGCCATTCAGAAAACATATTGAAGACATTAGGTACTAACGAAGATACGTGAATCGTCTAGCTGATTGTGTTAGCTGTGGCTGCTTTCTGGGCCGCTAAAATTTGAATGTGAGTTTGCCTTCGACACGCTAAGAAGAAGAGGAATGTGGACTTACAGTCTCGTATCCTTTGGCCTTGGGCACGCCGTAGACGCCGATGTCGACGAACATCTTCCATTCGGCATCCCTCACGCGCAACTGCCCCGGCTGGTTCACCACTTTGAACGGGCACAGCCAGATAGGGTACACCTACATATTCATACCATTTATTGCTCATGTTGGTTTACAATAGTTCGTAATAGGTACTACAAGTAGTAAAGGTTCCATAACAAGACCCTGTCAGGGCATTGCAAAATTTAAAACGTCTATCTATATTTTAAATATACCACTTATTATATATTTATTTTTATAATAAACATTAGCTATGTCAGTTACATTTAAATTCTTAATTTTTACTATTTTCCAGATATGTGATTGCCAGATCCTACTTCTCAAGAAACAGCCTGCGGCAGTGAGTTAGACAGCTTTGCAAGCGAATAAAAAACGTGGTTTCAAAATGCTAATTACGAAAATGGCATTTCTAACATTGGTCAACCAAGGGCTAAACCAATGTCATCATCAATCAATTTATTCAAAATGTCAAATTCAATCAATAATTTTCTTTGGCTCTCAATCCCAATAAAGGATTAGTCTTGTGGATAAACATACAGTCAGTTTAAAGTATTTAACTTTCAAACTATATACAGATTTAATTTTGAACCCAGCTATCATCCCTACTCCCGTACCCCTTGTCTGAATCACGCAAAAGAATTAGACACAAAATAACCTCAAACTCTTTATGAAACTCCTGGATGGCGTCTTCGAGGCAGTCGATAGGCACGAGCATGTCCTGGATGACGTGAGCGCGTTCGTACAGCTTGGCCACTGCTTCTGTCTGTGTGAGCTTCAGCAGGGATACTTCGGGGGGCATCAGCCAACCGAACAGGTATCGGAACAACACGTTGTTGCCGAACGGTACGATGTCCTGGAAAGATTGCAAGGTTTTCAAAAATCGGAATGAGGTAGCTGCTCTTTAACGCATTGCAATCCACTGCTGGACATAAGATTTTTATTCGAACTGACTATTGCTGTTGGCCGCAGATGGCCTCCACAGCTTCACCAGACAATTCGTGAACGCAGATGGCTCTCAGCCTTTAAATTTATACAACGAGCCTAAGGGCGTCCCAGAGTGGGTCTCGAACCTCGGCTTAGGGCGTTGCGGAAAGAGCTAGGGAACCTAGTATATAGATAAGTGTTGTCATCTAGTTTCTACCAGCTAGCCTATAACGTCCCATCATCCTTCAGCATCAGAGTTTCCAGCTGAAACCATCAGGAACAACCAAGACAAAAAAGATAATAATATTTCGGTCACCCATCCATGACTCGCGATTGCAATAGGAGCTTGACTTTCAAGATCGTTACCCGAACGCGCTAAACGCTATTTCCAGCCCTCAAACATTTGTAAAACAATATAACAGGATTTATAGTTTTTACGTATCAATATTCTACAAGCAGAACATGTTCACCTGCAATTCCCAAAACAGACTTTTTGTGTGCCTGTGGTAGTAGTCCCTGAGTGGGATGTACTCGACGACAGTCTCGTTCCTGCCGCTCTGGTATCGCTCCAAATGTCTCCGGACTTGTACGAAGAACCATTCGGAATACCATTTCCCAATGGGGTTTAACTGAAAATAAAATTTAATTATAATTGTATTTGTAGACGTTACTAACAAAACTAGCTTTATATACTTCCGCACTATCAGCTTTGAATGAAAGTCGCCTTAAGCTACACATTTACTTGTGTGTAATGGGAGAGAGTCTAAAAAATCTATTCAAAGTTTGTAGTTCAAAGGATATATTAATAATAATAGACTTTTGCACATAAAAAACCATAACGCTTAAAAACAAAGATAAAATAAAAAGTGTTCCATCAAGTTGGTCATAAGCACAGATGTAGGTTTATACAAGTAATCTGTGTCTTATCGCTACAGAGCTTTCTGAGAAACCTTCAATTATTTGGGAAATAAGATATAATGGGACTAGTGAAACTAAATAAAAGCTTGTAAAATAGCTGTCCATCGGACCCGACTTCGTCTGCCATATCCCCAGTCATGAGGACTCCACTATCCTTGGAGTACAACAGGGCTTCGATGAACTGATGCGGATTCTTCTTTAGAGATTCTTGTTTGAACTGTTCAGATAGATCGGACAGTTTGGTGTGCGGCCGGTACTCGAGCCGAACGTATCTAGAATAAGAGGAATTTCTTTACATTAATAACCAACTTCAAAACAGGAGGTTCTCAGTTGTCAAACTG
This sequence comes from Leucinodes orbonalis, assembly GCA_019425675.1. Lineage (NCBI taxonomy): Eukaryota > Metazoa > Arthropoda > Insecta > Lepidoptera > Crambidae > Leucinodes > Leucinodes orbonalis. Next base: position 10,520 of record PQWD01011434.1, read on the forward strand.
GGAACAAGTCACTGTAACTTTGTGTACTTTAACCGCAAATGTTAGAATTTCCGTCATAGTTATTTGCTTCATAGAAGAATTTCAAAGAACAAAAGTTCACACTAAGTTTTTGGAAATTAGGTCTATACATATTGATGTATCTAATGTTTTTTAATATTTTATAATTGAATCATATTATTGTATACGGTTGTTTTGAACTGTTATTTTATTTCGTATTAGGTTTTTGCACTGTGTAACAGTGCAGATATAGTAGTGGGTACTGGGAACCCAACACAAAATCTAGTTTTAGTATGTGCATGTAAAATTAATGTAAAACACATTGACAAGAGTCACAAATTGTACAGTCATAGTTAGAAACTACTACTTAATTATACCTACATATGCCTTGTGTTTTTCACGTTCATAAATCTTTTCTTTATATATTTTTTGTTATTTTATGTACGCTTTTTTTATTAACACGTTTTACTTCGACTGTACTTTGCCTAAAAACAGTTCCCTGGAATGGTCGAATTTATAGTATCATATCAGCTTTGTATGTGATTGTCATGAGAATAATTAACTAAAGCCTACGAAAAGAGCACATTAGGTACCAGTAGAGTGTTACAGTATTAATTTACTAATATAAAAGTCTATCAATCTCCAGTAATGTTATGCATGCATGTGTATGTAGCTTTACTGTGCTCTATACTATGTGATTTATGTGTCATCAATGGATGTTGTGAAAGACTGTTGTCTATGCCATTTTTATTGTAATGTTGTTGTTGTTTAAAATGTACTTCCTATTACGAAACGAAATAATGTGTCACATTGTGACTATGGATTAATTTGAGGTGTTTATTTTAAATGTTAGTATATTAATTTGTCAAAATATTTTTTATCACATTTTTTATTACAGTGATACGTAATACGTAGTCACTGTTATAAAAATGTCATTAAATACATATTTCTAATATAATTAACTTGTTGTTTCAATATAAAACATATTTTGTAATTGGTTAAGAATAACCTTTAAGAGGTAGGTAAGAGGAGGTAGTAGAGGTTAGTTTTGATATATTGGTATAATTTTTTTTTCTTTTCTCCATTCATAATGTGACACATTGATATATGTAATTATATATATAAAATCGACTTATACCAGGGTTATAAAAATGTACAAATGACATATTTGCAACATATTTTGTATTAAATATGTAAATATATAAACTATATACCTGTACAAAAACATCAGTTGTTTGTATATAAATAAACCTGCGTGTAAGTCATAGTACAAATTGTCGTCTGCGCCCATCCGCAGTGCGTTCGTGTACTGTAGATCTGTAAAAATTCTATACATGTTTGTTGTGTAGTAAACTAATAGTTGATAGTAAACACAACTCCTGGTAGTGAAATGATGTGAAGTGCTTGTTATTTGTGAGTTCCTCTTGGTAATCAGCTTTCAAGACAAAAGATAATCTAATTGTGTTTGGATACTATGTTTGGCGGTTATAGGGTTTATGTTACGGGTAGCCGTCAAATGATGAATATACGAGTAATATTCGATTAAACAAGAAAAATCGGTCTTTCATAGGGTGTAGTGTCGCCTCCTTAGCACTTTTAGGACTTGATCTAGCACATTGTACTAAAGGTGAACTTCTTTTATCAACTATTTAGCCTGAAAAGGGCTATGTAGCTCTTTTTCATGGTCTTGAAAATTAACAATAATGTGAAGTATTCGCCATGCTAACAACTACTTTCTCACTGTTTCATCGGTCACGAAGCGTTTTTTTGTCGCTCTATATTTATTTCAGTATTTTTTTGTACTGAAAATCTTTTATTAGTTATTGAAGCTCCATCTAGCCCTTTTTAACTTCTCGAACAACCCTATACCTAACACTGAGGTGGCTGGTACCACCACTGGTAGAGTGATAGGTAGTGGCTACTATGACGTCACAAGTTCAACAAGGGATCGCCCTTGTTTGGGATCAATATATATATATATATATATATATATATATTTATAAATTAGCCTTTTTACTGTTGTCACTTACCTTCATCTTGCCGGTCTCAAATCAAGGGGTCTCTCATAGATTGTTGATTAATTCTATAAAAAAAATAACACTAAATAATTAGTTATCTAATACGCTTAGATGTGGCCGCTGAAAGGACTATTTTATTGGACGATGGTTATCTATATACTTTTTGTGACATTGTTTATCATGGAAATACAGTCCACAATATTGACTTTCTTATGTTCTTTGTTGATAATTATTTAAAATAAAGTGAATTTCTCTGAATTGTATTTCACTTTATTTTATTTTAATTTTGCCTTTTAGAAATATATTTTTATTATGAATATATGTTAAAACATAACTATAAAATATATTTCCTTTTATGTAATCAAAGATTCAATTAATAAAGCATTGCCAACTTTTTTGCAGCATGTTTTTATTGTGAACTGCATTTTCATTATTCACATCTATTATAGTAAATATATTATGAGATTTTATATTATATTATTTTATATGATTGATTATATTGTATTTTTAGAAGTCGGGTTTAATAGTGTGTTTATAAGTGCCTATGTCTTTTGTATTATATATTTTCAGATCGGAAACTAAAATGCATTGACAAGTTTACAGCAGTGCTGTAACAGGATACTGTAAATGAAATACCATAGACAAGCCTATATATTTTGGCGTATGTTCGTGAGGTTTTTCACTTTAAAAGGATTATTGTTTATGGTAATGTAATATGTATTTTTATTATGTTGGTATGCTAGGGAGGGGACCAGGGACCAGAGCGTAGTAGTGATAAACGTTTATGTTGTTTTGCGTCTGTTGTTTAAATATAATTTAAGAATAATTATGTTGTGATCTGGAGATCTAATCAGTTACTAATAAAATGTGCACCATTACCTATGGGTATTATATATGTATATAATCGTTGGCCACCACTAATGAGTGGTGGGTAAAACGCTTGTGCTTAAGTAAAATTAAAAAAGATATATTCCAATTTATGTGTTGTTTTATTTAGAACATTCTCCACATCGTGACGTCACTCAGTTTGATTTTAAATAGGTACATATTTATTTAGATTTGAACTGATATAAAATCCATAGAGATATAGTAAATTATATGTCTTAATTTACGATAAAATCAAATCACTGATAAAAACTGAATAAAACTACAAAGTTTTGTTAACTCTTATTTTAATCATGAATTAATATTTTATTTATTCATGATTAATATTATATTACATTGTTTTAAAAAATACGCAAAATGTCTAACAAAATATGCCCGACTGTTTGCTGTCCTTCCGTAATTATGTATTTGACATCCCTGTTAGTGCTTATTTGAACTATGAATAGGTTTAGTAATAAATAACACAATTTATATTGTAAACTTATATATTTATGTCTAAAAACTAAGTCTTAAATACTTATGAAAAATTAACATTTCAAATTATACAATTGAAGTTATTTACCTTTTAAGTTTTAACTGTGTGATAATTTTAAGAATAATATTTGTTGATTTATGAATTGGTATTGGTTGATAGTTTTGAAGATATCTAAAAAAATATTTCACAACTGATAATCTAAAAGCAAAGTAGTTCTGACTATCCAACAACTGTGTCTTGTCATTACATGGCAATACTAACTTAAGATACAAGGGAACCTAAAATATATGCGATTTTTATTCACAAAACAAGCATCGATCCGAACACTGGACCTTTTCTCTAAACAAGTTGAAAGTCTAATCGGGGTTACCTTTTAAGGGTATGAAAGGACGTCAAAAATTAATATTCTTCATGATTCATGCAGCGCCATCTATCTAACTTAAAAACTAGCCTGTATTGCAGGCTAGTTTTTAATTTATATATCAGCCTGTATATCAGTCCATTATGAAATGGATAAACCACTTATATATTTTTTTCTATTAAGATTTAACTCGCAGCTTATCATTATTTACAATAAGCCAAGATCACCGGTTCATGCGACGTTCTTTGACCAAAATATCAACACGGAAATCAGCCTTTTTCTAAGTTACATATCCAACTTAGAAAAAGGCCCAGTTCTTTTGTGGAAATTATGAGTGAAGTATTGAGTTGTTACTTTTTTTCAAATATAACCTTAACCCTTGACATAGGTGCATTCATGAATACAGTACTTAGAGCTTTATTAGAATAAATCCTTTGGTTTAACATTGTCTTATTAAAGTTACCTATCAGATATTACCAAGTCAATGTTTAGCTAAAGGTGAAAACTTGAACGAAATGAATGTCATTCTAAATGTATTACATAAATGACTTCATAAATAATGATAGCCTCTTCTGTAAGCATTGCGTTTACTCTACAATCTTCTTTCTTTAGCTCTGTGACTGTCTAAAATTCATACTCTGACACAATAATTATGAGCCTCGCTACCGCGTTTCCGGCGAACTGTCCTCGCTGGTACAACGACATGGTGAGCTCCAGCTCTGCCACCTGCGGCCCTCCCAGCGAGCATAGCAGTGATATCACACACACGTTGTCCATGGGCTTCATGCTGGAAATAAAGGATTTTTGTCAGAAAATGTAGCAGAGCTATGCTTCGACACGAATAGGCCGACTACCAGAGTGATATCGGCCTTAATGGCTTCAACAAAGCCTGACATGTGTTTCGCTGATTAAATGAGGTTATGGGGGCCCCTTCCTATAGGTATTTCCATACCGCTCTCCCTTTAAAAGGTTGACTACACACTTGTTGCCCCTTGGAGGTACAAGTGTCCGTGGGTAGGTTAGCTTCATCATAGAAAAAAGAAAGAACTTCACGCACAACCTTTGAATCTCTTCGCAGGTGTGCGCAGGTTTCCTCACGCTGTTTTCCTTCACCATAAGAACGTCGCACCCTCCTGATCGGAAGGCAACAGTCCACACTATTGAGCCACTGAGGCTCGTAGGTTAGCATAGCATCAGGTGCACCGTCTACCTACTCGTCTGATTTATCTCTTGATTATTTCATAGCATGCAAGTCTCGCTGAAGTACCCATAGGTTGCACGACAAACCACGTTATCAGTATGCCTCTTAAAATTCCGTGCTAAGAACAGATTTGTAATGTGAGGGGATGTAAATGAATTCGTTACAAAAAAAAATGAGAAAAATAAAAAACGAAGCAATAATACACGAATGGTTCAAATACTAAGCCAGGGAGCATCAGACCGCCAGTGACGCCTTAAAGCGTCGTTTCCATTGTGTCTGGATTCCTGGCGGTCAATGGGTTTAAGAGGACCAGTTCCTACTGACATTCCTTAGTTGGCAAAGTTCATACACAATATTTTCTAACGGAAACCGCACAAAATATTCAATATCCTTACTCGAAGCAACCCAAGTCCGCCGGCTGCACTCCAGCGCTGGCCTTGCACACCAATCATGCGAAGCTCAAAGCTCACCACGAGTGACTCCATGAAGGGCCGTGCTCGTGAAAAGTCCACCTGCATATTAAAAGGTAATGATTTTATAAATATCCTAAGACATTATAGCTCAATGTCAGCTCTCTGATTGTTTACCAGGGGGTTTGCCTGGTGAGTTTGACCGCGCTGTGGGCGGCCGTGTGTTGTATGAGGGGAGAGTACCTATAGGCTAGGATCGCCACTAGCAGGGTAATGTTAAGTAAATAAATATATATCCACAGATTTTCACATATTATAATAAAATGTTATACATAGTAAACACCCAGACCAACACTACAGATCGACAGTAGGTAAGTACATACTTACCTACAAACATTTTGTGGTCACACAAAATATTTGTACTGCCGGGGATCGAACCCAGAACTTGGTGTCGTAGCCGACGTCTCAACCATTACTGATACTGCTGTTGGCGCAGATGCCTTTACAGCTTGACCGGGCAAATTGGCGAGCGCAGATGGCTCTCACCTTAACATATACCAAATGGGTCGTCAAGGATGAATTCTTTTCAATGCGGCTGGTTGTTTATATTTATTTTGTTTTTTTTTTATAATCTTAATGAATAAACATATAAAACTTCATCTCAATACTACACTCCTGAAGGTAAGTAATGTTTGCAACGAACGTGATGAAATTGTAGCTGTAAGCGCTCGGACGCTGCAGGCAGCCCAGTCGAAATAGGCACGAGCGCTGGATTCTGGTACATCGACTGATAACAGAAATATAACCTGTACCTACTATACATACATTTACTTGACGAGGCCCTGTAGCTAATAATAAATTAGGTATAAGAATCCTAATATCTGTCGTCTCAGGTGACTTGCGCAGGGCAGTGTTGGCGGAAAATGCTACATGTTTTAATCTATCACAAACAGTGCATCTGTCCTGGTCAGGCGTATCACTTCCCACCAGGTTAGCAAATGACCGTTCCCTGTTCACTTTATATCATGAAAAATCCCACTGACAAGTGTACCTGAATGATATACGAATTTTGACCAGCTATTTATGTAGAGATGTCGGATCTCTGCTCCGGTAGTAACTTTTACGGCTCTTCCAGCGATTTTCATCTTTTGAGGGCTTTGATCCGATATTTGCCTCCGTGGTATAATGGTGAGCGTTGAATTTAATTAAGCCGCAGCAACTCATATTTATAAATTGTTCCCAAATTGGCTTAAATTACCTTTCAGAAGAAATGACCTGATTGAAAAGAAGATTCATTGCTTCGGAAGGCACATTAAGCCCTGGTCCCCGCTAAAATATTAGGATGGTAGTCGTGAATACCCTCCAGTCCGCATTGAGCCTGCGGTGGTGGATATTGGTCCCAATCTCCCAACAGGCATGCTGCGGGAAGACTTTTTACCTGCAGTGGGATATTATATACTCACAATGAAACCGTTTTGAGATTACGCAATTACAGCAAACGTTACCTACGTTAATAAAATAAAGAACAAGAGAGTACGTAGTGTCATTCATTGCTAATGCAGTAGAATCCTCTTGGAGGAATCAAATGACTTACTGTTTAAGACTCCAGACGATAGCCAGTGGGCAGTCGATGTTGTGTGGCAGTGGTATCCGGCGTTCTGGCAAACCTGCCAGGGTCTGAAGAGGCTGCGCAGGTCGCTTCGCCAGTCTCGCACTCGTCTATGTCTATTGGAGTGAAATGAAAAAATGTATCTCATGGTCTGACTCAACTGATGCATTCCACTTGTCCACTTCGACCAGTTTAAATGACCCGTGCACTCATTGACTTCATCCACCGGTGAGAGTGATTCTTTCTTTCCAGTTTTCCCCTTCTGACTAGTAGTTTTTGACAAGAGTGACTACTGATTTTCTTGCTGGATTCTGCTCAGTGATTCAAATAAGATTTTGATAAGCGTTTTGTCAAGCGTAACGTAGGACGCCCTCCGGCCCGATGAACCGACGACTTGCGAAAGGTCTAGTGAGGCTGGATGAGGAGAGCGAGACCGGGATATCTGGCGCAAAATGGGGGAGACCTATATCCAGCAGTGATTGCGATAGTTGACGAAAGAAGTGTGCTTCATGTACCTAAATTGAATAAATATAATTTTTGATTTGAAGATAAAAATAAGCAGTTGTAGTTACCGATGCAGCTTTCCCGTCGTCGGAGAGGCGGTACCCTCTCGGGCAGGTGCAGCGTAACTGCCGGCTCGTTGAGCACGTGCCGCCGCACAGCCGCCCTCGCGTCCGGGACGACGACCACTCCGCGCACTCGTCCACGTCTTCGCACGTCCTGTATACATCAATAATCAACTCACTAAGGGAACCAATTCTACACTAAGCATGAGCCTGCAAAAATATTGCAGTCTAATGCTTTGTTGGGGCTAGATGCCTTGTGGAGTAACAGTGGATATTTATTTATGTAATGTGACATAAAAAAAAGGTTCATCATCATCATCATCATTACAGCCCAATTATGTCCACTGCTGAACGAAGGCCTCCCCTAATGATTTCCACGCGGACCGATCCCTTGCAGTTGACATCCATCTGCTACCCGCCACCTTAACCAGATCATCCGTCCATCTGGTTGGGGGTCGGCCTACGCTTCGCTTTCCGTTACGTGGACGCCACTCGAGAACCTTTCCGCCCCATCGGCCATCGGTTCTACGCACTATGTGCCCTGCCCACTGCCACTTCAACTTGCTAATCCTCTGGGCTATGTCGGTCACCCTAGTTCTCCTACGGATATCATCGTTTCGGATTTTATCGCGTAGGGAGACACCTAACATAGCCCTCTCCATAGCACGCTGAGCAACCTTGAGTCTATTCAAGAGGCCCTTAGTGAGCGACCACGTTTCGCTTCCGTATGTCATAACTGGCAACACACACTGGTCAAAGACCTTCGTCTTGAGACACTGAGGTATTTTGGACGAAAAGATCTGCCTTAACTTCCCGAACGCTGCCCATCCTAATTGGATTCGACGAGAAACCTCCTTCTCGAAGTTGGACCTACCCATTTGGACTACCTGTCCCAGGTACACATATTCGTCAACAACTTCGAGGACAGAACTTCCAACTGATATCGGTATAGGTACGACATGGGCATTAGACATGACTTTCGTCTTGTCCATGTTCATTTTAAGACCCACCTGTTGAGAAGCTCCGTCTAGGGTTTCGAGCATAGTGCTTAAATCCTCCATGGATTCTGCCATGACTACTATATCATCGGCAAATCGAAGATGAGTGATGTACTCGCCATTCACGTTGATGCCAAGTCCTTTCCAATCGAGCAGCTTAAACATATCTTCCAACGCAACTGTGAACAGTTTCGGAGATATAACGTCTCCCTGTCTCACTCCTCGGTGCAATTGGATAGGTTGTGTAAGCTCTTCATGTACACGGACTGACATAGTAGCGCTCTCGTACAGACATCTCAATACTTCGATATAGCGAAAGTCAATATGGCACCGTTGGAGGGCCTGAAGCACAGCCCAAGTCTCGATCGAATCAAAGGCTTTCTCATAGTCCACAAACGCCAAGCATAATGGCCGGTTATACTCTCTAGTCTTCTGTATAACCTGCCGCAGCGTATGTATGTGGTCTATGGTGCTGAAGCCTTTGCGGAACCCGGCTTGTTCGGGGGCTGGAAATCATCAAACCTACGCGCGAGACGGTTCGTGATGACTCTGGAGAACAACTTGTAAATGTGGCTCAATAGCGTGATGGGTCTATAATTCTTCAGCAAGGTTTTGTCGCCTTTTTTGAAGAAAAGCACCACCACGCCATTGCTCCACGCCTCTGGCGTCGCACCCTCACGGATCACGGAATTAAAGAGCTTCTGAAGGGTCTTAAGCACTGGCGTGCCACCTGCTTTCAAAAGTTCTGCGGTAATTCCGTCTTCTCCGGGGGCCTTATTTCGCTTAAGTTGTTTCAGAGCCATCCTAATCTCGCGTTTCAGCATGTTACATCCTAATCTCGACAGAGAGAAATAAAATGTACCTACCTATTGTCAGAAGAGAGACGATATCCTCGTTTGCAGAAGCAGCGGTAGGACCCCAGGCGTTGGAGCAGCTCTGTGGCACACTTGCGGAGTCTCAGCACACTCGTCCACGTCCAAGCACACCTTAACAGAAACCTCTTTTGTAAGACCCTGTAGGTTGACCACTCCTATTTGTGTTAAAAACATGAACCAGGTCGCTTTCTTCCCAAACAAATACGAAGTTAACCAACTCCTGGTAGTGGCACAGCGTTTGGCTAAGATCCGGCGCAAACCCGGGTTCGTGATTCCAATCCCGCGGAGAAAAGTCATATAGCATCTTTAGATTTTTTTCCAGTTAGGTTAGGATTTTGCACGGTGAATCAACTCTCTCTCTCGTCAACTATCGCAGTCCACTGTTGGACATAGGTCTCCTCCATTTTGCGTCAGATATCCCGTCCTCCCTTTCTCATCCAGCCTCCACAAGCGACCTGAATCAACTGATTGTCCGAAAACAAGATGATTCTGTGCTTCTGAAAGAACGTAAAGCCATCGGTCCAAGGTACAATCTTAGATTCTTTGGTTGGTAGTCGTTTTAACCCACCAATCCATATTGGGCCGCGTGATGGTTTACAACCCAATCTGCCCATAACTATGACGTGTAAGAAGCCTGTGTCCTGCAGTGGGTCGTCATAGGATGATGATGAACCTACCTAGCCCTGCAAAAAGTCGAGTCGAGTCCCACGAGAGTTTGTTGTTGTTTATCTTATTTTACGGTGTTAATTAATAATGCTAAAAGTCATACCTTGTCGTTGGAAGGTGAATTGCGGAATCCCTCTGCGCACTCGCAGCGGTACGATCCCACTGTGTTCACGCATTGCGCATTATATGGACATGGCTGTAAAATATAACGTTATACAATATTTTGATGTTTACGA